>JAVLUX010000186.1:24030000-24102500 GCA_032164185.1 Moxostoma hubbsi
CACGCACTCACACACGCACTCACGCACGCACTCACATGCACACACACACTCACATGCACACACACACTCACATGCACACACACTCACATGCACACACTCACATGCACACACTCACATGCACACACACACTCACATGCACACACTCACATGCACACGCACACTCACATGCACACGCACACTCACATGCACACACTCACATGCACACACTCACATGCACACACTCACATGCACACACTCACATGCACACGCACACTCACATGCACACACTCACATGCACACACTCACATGCACACACTCACATGCACACACTCACATGCACACACTCACATGCACACACACTCACATGCACACACACTCACATGCACACACACACTCACATGCACACACACTCACATGCACACACACTCACATGCACACACACTCACATGCACACACACACTCACATGCACACACACACTCACATGCACACACACACTCACATGCACACACACTCACTCACATGCACACACACTCACTCACATGCACACACACTCACTCACATGCACACACACTCACTCACATGCACACACACTCACATGCACACACACTCACATGCACACACACTCACTCACATGCACACACACTCACATGCACACACACTCACATGCACACACTCACATGCACACACTCACATGCACACACTCACACACTCTCACGCAAACGCTCACATGCAAACGCTCACATGCACACACACTCACATGCACACACACTCACATGCACACACACTCACATGCACACACTCACATGCACACACTCACACTCACATGGACACACTCACACTCACATGGACACACTCACACGCACACACACACTCACACGCACACACACACACACATGCACACACACTCACATGCACACACTCACACTCACATGGACACACTCACACTCACATGCACACACACTCACATGCACACACACTCACATGCACACACTCACACTCACATGGACACACTCACATGGACACACTCACATGGTCACACTCACATGGACACACTCACATGCACACACACACTCACATGCACACACACACTCACATGCACACACTCACATGCACACACTCACATGCACACACGCACACACTCACGCACACACTCACGCACACACTCTCACATGCAAACGCTCACATGCATACACACTCACATGCACACACTCACATGCACACAGTCACATGCACACACAGTCACATGCACACACACTCACACTCACATGGACACACTCACACTCACTTGCACACACTCACACTCACGTGGACACACTCACATGCACACACACTCACATGCACACACACTCACATGCACACACACTCACATGGACACACTCACATGCACACACACACTCACACGCACACGCTCACATGCACATACTCACATGCACACACACTCACATGCACACACTCACATGCACACACACTCACATGCACACACTCACATGCACACACACATGCAGTTATAGGCAGCTGCCCTTTATGTGTTTGTCCATGTCATTGTAGAGTGGAGGGGGGCGGGGCCGGGCTGGAACGACGCATGCCCAGTCCCTAATCAGCCTGATGGTGGTGCGTGAGGCATAAAGGCGGCCGGGACGACGGTTTGAGAGAGAGAGAATGACAGGCAGCTGCTCTGTGTGTTTGTGTTCATGTGTTTTCCGTTTATTTCTTCAATAAACTATTATTTATATTGTCAAGCCGGTTCTCACCGCCTCCTTTTCCTTACACCTGCATTACACTGGTGCTAAAACCTGGGAAGGAGGAGGGATGCCCCTCGCAGTGTCCTCGACACTGCCATCCATCCAGGGGAGCGCAGCTGCCATCCGCCAGGGGACGGAGTAGCCCGACCACCCGGACGCGGGGAACGGCCACCGTCCGCGAGGCGAATGGGGACTGGACTCCCCGACTGCCAGGAGAGATGGAGCCGCTGCCAGGTGAGGAGGAGTGCCCTGCCGTCCCCCAGAAACCCGGAGGGGTCGAAAGAAGACCGCTGTCTGCGAGGGGAGGAGGGCAGCGACTCCCCGGCCGCCTGGAGTGGTAGGACCGCTGCCAGGGGCGGAGGTGTGTCCCCACGAGTCGCCGGGAACACGGAGGGTCGTTCTGTCCGCCGGGGGTCATAGGCCTGACTCCGGTCCGCCCGGGGAGGAGCGGCTGCCGTCTGCCTGAGAGGTGGAGGAGAACTGATGAGTGAGCTAATTTTTCTCTCTCTCCTCTCTCTCACTCTCTCACTCCGTGTTGGCCTTTCCCTCGCCTATATTGTTTTGTTTCTTTTGTGTTTTCCTCTCCTGTCTTCTCCCAGGACGAGGAAGGCAGGGTTAACCCACCGGCAGACGGGGCGCAAAGCACGCCCTCCCCCCCGGAGATGGAGGGGGTGGACGTCATACGTCAGGCTCTCCGGCCTGAGGCAACTCCAGGAGGAGTGTAGAGCGGAGGGGAGTGGGGCCGGGCTGGAACAACGTATGCCGGGTCCCCAAACAGCCTGATGGGGGCACACGAGGGATAAAGGTGGCCGGGACGACGGTTCAAGAGTGAGAGAATAACAGGCAGCTGCTCTGTGTGTTTATTGTCAAGCCGGTTCTCGCCTCCTCCTTTCACTTTAACCCCCTTACACTGATACCGACACCTGGGAGGGAGGAGGGATGACCGTTGTAGAGACCTCAACACTGCCGTCCACCCAGGGGAGCCCGACCTCCCAAACGCTGGGAACAGCCGCCATCCGCGAGGCGAGGAGGGGCGGGACTCCCCAACCACCTGGAGTGATGGAGTCGCTGCCGGGGCAGAGGAGTGTCCCCATGTGCCACCAGGAAAGTGGAGGGAGGGGCGTTCTGTCCGCTGGGGGTTGGAAGTTGGATTCCTGTCATTTTAAATTAAAATGCTAACTTTGACAAATAATAGTTTGATAATGTCTAAATATATAAATGTCTACCCAAATGCATATCCAATTTATATCACATTCTCATATTGTATCATATTTCAGTTTATAGAAATATAGGTTCTACATGTAATTTTTTTCTTATTTGTATATGCAAATTAATGGCAAAATTAAGAAATTGCAAATAAACCCTTCCGGTCACAAATGACCGTGAATACCAAAAGAGAGGTGCTGTTTTTCCATACCATAGAAGGGGTTAAAAATCACTGGTGCATTTGTCATTGGAAGGTCAAAGAGCAAATTGCATTCCACTTTTCATTCTATGCACAGCCGAAACTGAGCGTATGTGTGTAATGTGACACACATGTTTGAGGTCATGGATTGTTCTGGATAAGCAGCAGCATTAAGAAACCCTGGACTGTGTCTGACAGTATTCTCTTATCCAATGAGAATTGAGATTCATACCGTACAGACACACACCTGCTCCATGTCAGGACCGTGAGGCCGCGTCCACATGTGAAAGAGTTAACTTACAAGACACGTCATTTCAACCGTCTCTGAATAAGAGGCAGCACTCGTGAAACAACGATGGGTTTATTCGTTTTTTTTCAATGTTTCTTGGCAACAGTTGCATGTTTCCTTAAAAAGAAGAGAAAGGGACGGAAAAAAAGGATGGGAGGGTCCTAAATAAGGGAGACTAAGCCTGTTTTGTGTCAGAGGCACTGGATGACTAAGACTGAAAGAATGATTCCACTCTCCCCCAGTTACAAGCTCACATACGATGTCTGAGTTACTGCAACAGCTCAACAACTCTCACAATGCTGCAGAATAACACGGTCACAAAGTTAAACGTGGCGTCCTGCACAAACAGTGAGACGTTAACAACGGAAGTCAACAGGGGGCAATCTGTCAACGTTAAAATACGTTTCGAAGGTATAGACGCAAGACATAAACACAGTACCGCCGCTCACCACACGCATACTACACAGACTGCGGAGGGCACTGTGGCAGGGCGGAGGGCGGGGCCGGGTCCAGTATTAGACTAATCAAGCCTCCGAGAGGGATAAAGGCCCATCCCGGGATTCGGCACCAGTGTAACAGCAATTTAGATGGGCAAGGAGGAGGCGAGAACCGGCTTGACGATATAAATAATAGTTTTATAGTAAACTTAAAACAAAATACACAAACACACACATGACGGGCATGACGGGCAATGATCTCTCTCTCCCGCACCATCCACCGCGATCGGCCTTTATCCCTCTCAGAGGCTTGATTAGCCCGATACGGGACCGGGTGTGTATCGTCACGACCCGCCCGCCACCCTGCCACAGGCACCTACTCCATATCTTACCCTAGGAGGGCACCAGGAAGTCCACCGGCCGCCGTTACACGTTATTCAAAGACCCGAAAGCAGTTGCAGAACACAGACGATCGCTTCACGCTCATATCGCATGAACCCCCCCATCCACCGGGAACTGTGCGTAGGGCATCAATTCGGTCAATTAACATGATTTTACTGAGATTAAATCACTCATTCATCCAGTTTTACAATCTGTACATCTCTACAACCCTAAAATGATGATGATTTAACCAACTTTACAGCTCAAACGCTATACAAGTTTTCTCAATTATTTATTTATTAAATAAATTCTCACATTTGTGACTTTTTTTGCAATTATATTTTTTACATCACACGATTGTGACTTTATATCTCACAGTTACGAGTTCATTTCGGGCAAGTGGGAGTTTACGTCACGTAACTGCGACTTTATCTTTAAATTGCAAGTATGAAGCCGGAATTGCGAGAAATATAGTCGGAATTCCACATAGTCAGATTTACCACAAAATTGAGAGTTTATTATTTGCAAATGATGAAAGTCACAACTGTGAGATAAGTGTCAGAATGACCTCTTTTTATTATTTTATTACGTGCTGGGATCCGTCTTCCACAGGAAGCCACAAACACACCTAAAATAACGTTTTCACCAAGTGACATTTGTTTTCACAGTGCGCTTCAGGGCTTCCGTATCGCTCATAGCGCACAATGACATTTGTTTAGTGTAACATGGTCTTTTGTTTAAAGTTGCTATTGGCATACAAGCACAAGCACAATTCAAGTTTCGGTCAGGATCATCCCGTAATGTGACGTTCCCTTCAGTCCTCTGACTGAGTTTCAAACAGTCGACCCTTTGAGAACAAACCAACGTGCCGTCAGAAGGGAAAGACTTCCTCAACGGGAACATAACATCAAACATATTCACAGTATGCTCCTGTTTTGGAGTGAACGGTATTACAGGGGCGTGTGGATGGAGCACTGAGTCATGTACTTGTGTATTGGGAACATGATCTGTGGTCTGTGCTCATGGCCAGGTTAAACAGAAGAGGCACACACTTGTAAAGCATCAGCTGATGTGATGTTTGTTCTGATGCTGCGGGCAGTCAGTGGGCACACTGAGTCAGCGGTGGGTCTAAAGGGACCAGTTCACCCAAAATTAAAATTCTCTCATCATTTCCTCACCCTCATGCCATCCCAGATGTGTGACACAAATGAATCTTTTTAGAAGAATATTTCAACTCTCTAGGTCCGTACAATGCAAGTGAATGGTGACCAGAACTGTGAAGCTCCAAAAAGCACATAAAGGCAGCATGAAAGTCATCCATACGGTGGTTTAATCCATGTCTTCAGAAGTGATATGATAGACGTGGGTGAGAAACAGATCTTTATTGAAGTTCTTTTTTTACTATAAACGGATATATCTGAAAATGATGATGTATTTGTTGTCATGTGATGCGGTCATGTGATCTATCCAACCAAAACAATCAAGATGGTGGCCTGTGTTATAGCGGCGCTGTTGTATTTGATACTCACTTTGATAGCGTTGTTAAAAAAAGAAATGTCACTTTGTACAACCATCTTTTTAATAGTCTCCAAGTTCACCAGAGGTTACATAAACCACCCTCATGGTGAATTCACACAAATCACAATTACCTAGTCAATAATTAAAACTACAAACATTTTTAAACCTCAAAAGTTCCCTTGTTTTGACAAAACATACATAATTTGATCAAGCGCAAGGGATTGTGGGTATTCCACACAGTTAGTGCCAACATTTAAAGAGTGTATTTGATTACATCACTGTTTAATTAGGACCAATTAAATGTTTTTATTCATGACAACTTTAGGGTTTAAAACATAAATGTGGCAGGGCGGAGGGCGGGGCCAGGTCGTGATGATACACACCCCGTCCCGTATCAGCTTAATCAAGCCTCCAAGAGGGATAAAGGCGACGGCAGACGGTGGTGCGAGGAGAGAGAGATCGTTTACGGACGTGTCCGTCATGTGTGTGTTTTGTCTTTTAAAATTAAATAATTCAAAAATGTATCATTAAATTATTATTTACGTTGTCAAGCCGGTTCTCGCCTCCTCCTTTCCATTGAACTACGTTACAATAACAATAACTTATTTAAAACTAGTAAGAATAGTAAAAAATAAGCTTACGTTTTTTTGTTTTTTTGGTCCTGGAATCAAATCACCAACCCTGTGATTAGTGGCCGACCCGCTCTACCACCTGTGCCACAGCTGCCCCATTTTACAACGTTTCGTCGTCATGGCAACGAAGTTGTAAAATTGTCTATAATTTCCACAGATGTGGTTAATAAGTGATTTAATGACAGTAAAATCATGTTCACACACATATTGTTTATGTGTTTATACTTTTGAAACAGTATTTTAATGACATAAATGCTGTCGATTGAGCAAAACTTGTACTGAACATTTCTTAAATTCCATCATCAAACAGTAAAGAGGTTGTTAATATTTCAGGATAAAATTCAGTTTATGAAATGACAAATTGTTCAGAATAGATCAGGATGTAGTGATTCCATTATGTGTGTGATTATGCACAATTTTAGCAATACTGAGTGGTTATTTCCCCCTCATTTGAGCCAGTGACTCAGCTTCTCCTAAGAGCTGCAACTGAAACCGTGTCTCATTTGACTAAGTGTTTAACTATGGTTTTAGTATCTGGGTCCTGTGGTGCAGAATTGGCTGAAGTTTGTTTAAACTAAACTAAACTCCCACCATGGAGATCTCAAGGTCCTCATTGCTCAGGAAAATGAAAAAGCCTTGTGGGTTGCTCTACACTATGTGAGCCAATTCTTTCCGTCCCCTCTCCCGTGATTCTGAATTGCTCTCTATTCGCCCACACCTTCCCTTGCTTCACTTCTATGAGTAAACAAAAAACATTTGAAGCTTTTCAATTTCATCGTCTACAATTCCATAAGCCAGTCTTTTTTTAAGACTTCCCCTTTGGTGTTTTCATTCAATCTCTGATGGCTTAACATCTCTTTTTTCTGCAGCCTGCTGATTATTCTCATCTTTAAATCAAGATAGTTGTGCGACCACACACACCTCAAGATGTTGGACTTCAGTTCTCAAAGGCAGCTGGGAGTCATTATCTGGGCATATTCCACCCTCCTCTCTTTAAACTCCTCCTACACCTCCAACACACAGAGTTTCCATGACCACAGTGTTCTTGTGTGGCAGTTTTGGTGAATGGGTTTGAGGTTTGGCTTCAGGCATGATTTGGTGCATATTTGGATTAACATTGTATTAGTAACATGCTACACTAAAGCATGACAACTGTTACATGGCTGTAGACAGATGATGAATAATACAGCGGCAACAAAAAGTATGTGAACCCTTAAGCTAATGACATCCACAAAAGCTAATCAGAGGCAAGAGTTGGCAAACCTGGCATCCAATTAATGAAACAAGGTTGTAGGTGTAGGTTACAAGTTTGTCTGTCCACAGTTAGACAAACTATCTATAATTGGAGATGATTTAGTACTATAGGTACTCCCACTAGAAGTGGTCGTTAGATATTCATCTGTCCACTGTTAGACAAACTGTCTATAAATGGAGATGATTTAGTACTATAGGTACTCTCACTAGAAGTGCCGTTAGATATTCATCTGTCCACAGTTAGACAAACTGTCTATAAATGGAGATGATTTAGTACTATAGGTACTCTCACTAGAAGTGGCCGTTAGATATTCATCTGTCCACAGTTAGACAAACTGTCTATAAATGGAGGTGATTTAGTACTATGGGTACTCTCACTAGAAGTGGCCGTTAGATATTCATCTGTCCACAGTTAGACAAACTGTCTATAAATGGAGATGATTTAGTAATATAGGTACTCTCTCTAGAAGTGGCCGTTAGATATTCATCTGTCCACAGTTAGACAAACTGTCTATAAATGGGGATGATTTAGTACTATAGGTACTCTCTCTAGAAGTGGCCGTTAGATATTCATCTGTCCACAGTTAGACAAACTGTCTATAAATGGGGATGATTTAGTACTATAGGTACTCTCTCTAGAAGTGGCCGTTAGATATTCATCTGTCCACAGTTAGACAAACTGTCTATAAATGGAGATGATTTAGTACTATAGGTACTCTCTCTAGAAGTGGCCGTTAGATATTCATCTGTCCACAGTTAGACAAACTGTCTATAAATGGGGATGATTTAGTACTATAGGTACTCTCACTAGAAGTGGCCGTTAGATATTCATCTGTCCACAGTTAGACAAACTGTCTATAAATGGAGGTGATTTAGTACTATGGGTACTCTCACTAGAAGTGGCCGTTAGATATTCATCTGTCCACAGTTAGACAAACTGCCTATAAATGGAGATGATTTAGTACTATGGGTACTCTCACTAGAAGTGGCCGTTAGATATTCATCTGTCCACAGTTAGACAAACTGTCTATAAATGGAGATGATTTAGTACTATAGGTACTCTCACTAGAAGTGGCCGTTAGATATTCATCTGTCCACAGTTAGACAAACTGTCTATAAATGGAGATGATTTAGTACTATAGGTACTCTCACTAGAAGTGGCCGTTAGATATTCATCTGTCCACAGTTAGACAAACTGTCTATAAATGGAGATGATTTAGTACTATAGGTACTCTCACTAGAAGTGGCCGTTAGATATTCATCCGTCCACAGTTAGACAAACTGTCTATAAATGGAGGTGATTTAGTACTATACTGCCCTACAAAACAAAAAGGCAGTAACTGCATTTTTGGTCAAAAATGAGTTATTATCATTTTCATGACATTCAAGGCATCCTTTGTTATGTGATAAAACATTTTATCTCAAATGTGTGTCGTTTTGGAGAAAAATGGTAGTCGTTTGTACAGTAACTGCAAAAAGCCCTGACAGGATAACTTTAAAGTCATTTTTCTCAGTTCTGCACTCTGTGTAGTTACTGCCTTTTTGCTTTGTAGGGCAGTATAGGTACTCTCTCTAGAAGTGGCCGTTAGATATTCATCTGTCCTCAGTTAGACAAACTGTCTTTAAATGGAGGTGATTTAGTACTATAGGTACTCTCACTAGAAGTGGCCGTTAGATATTCATCTGTCCACAGTTAGACAAACTGTCTATAAATGGAGGTGATTTAGTTCTATAGGTACTCTCTCTAGAAGTGGCCGTTAGATATTCATCTGTCCACAGTTAGACAAACTGTCTATAAATGGAGATGATTTAGTACTATAGGTACTCTCACTAGAAGTGGCCGTTAGATATTCATCCGTCCACAGTTAGACAAACTGTCTATAAATGGAGGTGATTTAGTACTATAGGTACTCTCACTAGAAGTGGCCGTTAGATATTCATCTGACCACAGTTAGACAAACTGTCTATAAATGGAGATGATTTAGTACTATAGGTACTCTCACTAGAAGTGGCCGTCCAGTCAAGATGACTCAAAGGGAACACCACAGAATGATCAATGAGGTAATAAAGAACCCTAAAGTGACAGATAAAGACTTGAAGGAATCGTTGGAACTGCTGAACATCTCTGTTCATGAGTCTACTGTACAGAGAACATTAAACAGGTATGGTGTTCATGGCAAGACACCATGAAGGAAGCCACTGCTTTCCAACAAAATCATTGCAGCACACCTAAAGTTTGCCAAAGACCACCTTGACACTCCACAACACTACTGGGAAAATGTTTTGTGGACTGATGAAACTACAGTAGAATTTTTGGAAAGAACACAGCAGTACATATGGCATAAAAAGGACACCAGAAAACATTATCCCAACAGTGAAGTACGGTGGAGAGAGCATCCTGATTTGGGGCTGCTTTGCTGCTTTGGGGGTTGGACCACTTGCTTAATCAAAATTATTTCCCAAGTTTATCAAGATATCCTACAGGATAATGTCAGGTTGGATGTGCCCCAGCTGAAGCTCAGTAGAAGTTGGGTGATGCAGCAGGACAATTACCCTAAACATCAAAGTAAATCCACTACAGAATGGCTTCAAATAAGAAAATCACCTTTTGGAGTGTCCCAGTCAGAGCCCAGACCTGAACCTTATAGAGATGCTGTGGAATGACCTCAAGAGAGCCGTTCACACCAGACATCCCAAGAGTATGGCTGAGCTGAAGCAGTTCTGTAAGGAAGAATGATCCAAAATTCCTTCTGAACGTTGTGCAGGTCTGTGGTATGGGGTGGCGGGGTCATGTGTCAGTCTGGCTCATAATTATCTCTACCTCCTGTCTCTCATTATAGTGATGGCAGAAGGACACTTAAAAGGCCCACCAGAGCATCAAAGAGGGAGAGAGTGTGTCTAGAAAGCACACCATCCGAATAGAGAGAGAGAGAGAGAGTGCTTTTCCATTTATTTATGAATTGTTTGTTTTGATGGTTACCACCAATTGTGTGAAGCTGACGATCAAAAAGACTGACCTCGAACCTGCTTTATTGTCTCCTGATTCCTCCATTGCCCATGATTATAAAACCTTTCTACAAGGTCTAATCTGTAGCTACTGGAAAAACTTGGTTGAGGTTATTGATGCCAAAAGAAGATCGACCAGTTATTAAATCCAAGGGTTCACTTACTTTTTCCACAGCACTGTGAATGTTTAAGGGGATGCGTTCAATAAATACATGTAAGATTATAATTGTTAGTGTCTTGTTAGCTTAAAGGGATAGTTCATCTAAAAATGTAAATTCTCTCATCATTTATTCACCCTCATGCCATCCCAGATGTGTATAAATTTCTTTCTTCAGCAGAACACATTTGAAGAAAAATATAAAAATATTTCAGCCTAGTAGGTCCTTATAATGAATGCGGATGGTAACATGATTTTTGATGCTCCAAAAATCTGAATGAATAAGAATGAGCTTTATTGATGTGTTCTCACATACACAAGCATTTTTTTTGGATGATAGGATAAAGTGAATTTACAAATGCAGTACCGCAGCTCCCTATAAGTAGACTACGCAGACTGAGTAGGGCACCAACTCCCTAGGGGGGTACCATCTTACCCAGAAAATCCACCGGCTGCCCTTACTCACATGTTATACGTTATTCAAGGACCTGAAAGCAGTTGCTGAACACAGACGATCACTTCACGCTCATATCACGTGACCCCCCCCCCCCAATCCACCTGGAACTCTGCGTAGGGCATCAATTTGGCCAGTGCTGGCCCTGTACATATGTACATGATATATATATTTACACGATTGCACTATGGGGGAGTAATGCAGGCAGTTTAACTGTTCATGTGGAAAATGGCATGAGGGTAAAAACTGTTCTTGTGCCTGGATGTCCTGGCACTCATTGCTCTGTAGTGCCGGCTAGAGGGCAACAGTTCAAAGAGGGAGGCGTGGGCAGGGTGTGTGGGGTCCAGAGTGATTCTACCAGCATATTTCCTCACTCTTGAGACATACAGGTCTTGGAGGGTGGGCAGGGGGCACCAATAATCCTCTCAGTAATCCTGACTGCCCAGTGTAGGTTCTCCTGAATCCACTATCATCTCCAATGTTTTGAGCATGTTCAGCTCAAGGCTGTTGTGACTGCACCAGACAGGTAACTGTATGCAGACTTGTCACCATCATGGACGAGGCCGATGACCGTGGTGTTGTCTGAAAACATCAGGAACTTGACAGTGGGGACCTTTGCAGTGCAGTCATTTCATGTAAAGAGAGAAGAGCCGTGGAGAGAGAACTCATCCCTGAGAAGCATCAGAGCTAACAGTGAGAGGTCCGGATATGAGTTTCCCCAGTCTCATTAGCTGCTGCCAATCTGTCAGAGAGCTGGTGATCCATCAACAGATTGGGGTGGGCACAGAGATCTGGGTCAGTTTGGTTGAGAGAAGATCAGGCATGATGGTATTGAAGGCTGAAGTACACAAATAGGATCCTTGAATAAGTCCCAGGTCTGTTGTGGTGTTGCAGGATATTATGCAGTCCTATATTGACAGCATCATCCACAGACCTGTTTGCTCAGTAAAAGGGGGTCTAGCAGGGGTCCAGTTATGTCCTTCAGGTAGGCCAAAACCTGTGATTTAGGATTTTTTGGGGAACGGAATTATAGTGGAGCATTTGAAGCAGCAGGTAACTTCAAGTTCAAGCTTTTTAGGCCTTTACACACAGATGCAGGATCGTTGGCTGAAAACTCAGTGTGTTTCTGGCCTGGTAGTACAAAATTTTATCCCCACTTCTGTAAGCATCCTCTTTACCATGATGAAGCTGTCTGAGTTTTGCAGAAAACCATGGTTTATCATTACTGAATGATAAAAAAAGTCCTTGTAGGGATGCACATACTGTGTCCTCACAGAAACTGATATATGATGTGTCAGTATCTGTCAACTTGTCCAGGTCTTTGGCTGCAGCTTCAGAAACACTCCAATCAGTGCATTCAAAGCAGGCTTGTAGTTCCCGCTCTGCTTCATAAGTCCTCTCTTTACAGTCTTTACTACAGGTTTAGCTGATTTTAGTTTCTGCTTGTAGGTCGGGAGAAGATGAGCCAGACAGTGGTCAGAGAGTCCTAAAGCTGCACGTGGGACAGAGCGATATGCATCCTTTACAGTGGTGTAGCAGTGGTCCAGAATATTTCGGTCTCTGGTGGGGCATGTGATGTGTTGTTTGTATTTGGGCAGTTCACATGTGAGGTTAGATTTGTTAAAATCCCTAAGAATAATAATAAGTGAGTCTGGGTGTTGTTGCTTCGTGTCTGAGATGTGATCAGCACAGATAATCAGCGTTAACGTCATCCATATGACTGCAGTGGCTAAATGAATGTCTTATACTATAGTATAAAGTGATATGATTGTTTTTTGTGTGAAAAAGAACAATATTTAAGTGCTTTTTAACTATAAATCATCGCGTCCGGTATACATGAGTATGCACGTACACAAGAGGGTTAAGGTCACGTGGTCTTTGCTCTCTACCTCTGTTGGAATTGCCTGGTATTGCCTACATGTGCACCACCATGTCTCGCTGAGGCTCTGAGGCTTGTTGGTCCAGCCTCCTCCATCTCCCTGTGCTCCTGATCTGAGTACTTAGGTTCAAATAAATATGGCTGTGCAAAAACTGGAATCTCCTCTTACTGTAAATCTAAATATTCTGACATCTTTGTTTAAATTTGCTTTAACTTGTTAGTGGCCTTCAATCTGTCCAGCGTTCCTCCTACTCAGTTGTAAACAGTCCTACTCTTCCAGGTGTGTCAGGCATGCATCACTTGTGGCATCAACATGCTTACGCCAATACATCACACGGGAGACCACGTGACCTCCGCCCTCTCGTGCACATGCATACCGCTGCTTAACGGAAGTGATTATTATAGTTAAAAAGAACTTAAATGTTAATCTTTTTCACACCAAAAGCAATCGTATCGCTGTATAAGACATTAATTTAACCACTGGAGTCGTATGGCGGACGTTAATGCTGATTGTCTGTGCTTACAATCCACATCCATTATAAGGACCAACTGAGCTGAGATATTTTTTTTAAAATGTTATCTGCTAATTCCAAAGGGTTCACATACTTTGTCTTACCACTGTAAGTTAGACAGACAGATACTCGAGACAGACAAAGAAGAACTTGTGCAACTTATTATCTGAAAATGAATCCAGTGAGAATTATTTTAATCTATCACAGCTGCTTTTCTGAGGAACTGCCATTAATGAGAAGTCTTACGATGGTGTGTAGTCCACATGTGATCTTATTACAGCTGGTGTGAATCACACCACAATTTCCTCTCTTGCTTTGCCACCTCAGGGTACCAACTAAACTGATTCAGGAGTGTCTTTTATTCTCTGATCTCATTCAGCTGCCTCTTAAAAAAGAAGAGAAACATTTCATCTCCAGACATTATACTCACTAACACAGATTTAATGCTAGTCATGTCATTATGTTATGTTACAGTTTAATCTTAAGTAACAAAATAAAACTAATATCAACCTGGTGCATGGGCAATGCTATAACAGTGCAAGCATACAGTGCTTTTGTAATATCAACAGAAAAAATATTTAGCATTTTACGATAATTTAACCTTGTGCAATCTCTCATTCCCATGTGTGGCTGTTGTAATTTGTCTTCACTACATATAATGCATAATTTATATTAGTTTAAACTGACTGATCTCAGTTCAGGAGACTCATCATGTCATGTGACAAACAACATGGCGCTGATCACAGCGGAGTTTGTCTTTGGGAGGAACAGCAACAAAACTACATCTGGTAAGAAACCTGATTAAGTTTTTACATTGAAACCTGTTTGAGTCAAAAGATTCGAGTCTCTAATTTCATCCGATATCATTGAGCGATTTATTGTGAAATGCCACGCTGATAAACACAAAGAACAGTTATGTGTACTTTAGTGCATTTATTCCTTAGAAATGGGTTCATCCAAAAACTGAAAATGTGTCTTTCAGAGACGTTATATGGAGTTATGATGACAATAAGATGCATTTCAAACTGTTCTGAGACCAGTGCAGACAGACAGCACACTTGAGGTTAAGTAATGCACTAAATAGGGAGCAAGGGAGCATCCTATAGCTCTCCTATAACTGTTCTGAGACCAGTGCAGACAGACAGCACACTTGAGGTTAAGTAATGCACTAAATAGGGAGCAAGGGAGCATCCTATAGCTCTCCTATAACTGTTCTGAGACCAGTGCAGACAGACAGCACACTGGAGGTTAAGTCATGCACTACATAGGGAGCAAGGGAGCATCCTATATCTCTCTATGCAGTTAAGTGCGTTCACTCCTAAAATCTGATCAAAAGTTCAGTTTCAGGCTGCAGATGATGTTTGGATCAACATGTTTGACACACATGGGACGATGATCATCAGTACATAGATTCACCATTTATAATGGATCATTTTATTTGAACATGATTGACAGTGATTGGATGATGCTGGATGTTACTTTAAATCTGAATTGATTATGATCATTTATGATTCATAAACATGAATAATCACTCATGCAAACATCAGAAACATCAATCTGACTTTCTATAGCTGCGTATTATTTAACATTTCACAACTTAGTCCCGTTGTCCACATGTGTGGACATCCATTTTTATAAAAAATATTTGCTCCAGAATTATAATGATTTTTAAAAATTTTTTTTGCTTGTTTATTACAGTTGAAGTCAGAAGTTTACATATACATTATCCAAATACATTTAAACTCAGTTTGTCACAATTCTTGACATTTAATGTTAGAAACATTCCCTGTCTTGGGTCAGTTTGGATCGAGAGAATTATTTATTTCAGCTTTTATTTCTTTCATCACATTCCCAGTGGGGCAGAAGTTTACATACACGTTGTTTGTATTTGGTGGCATTGCCTTTAAATTGTTTAACTTGGGTCAAATGTTTTGGGTGTCCTTCCACAAGCTTCTCAAAATTGATGGAATTTTGTCCCGTTCCTCCAGACAGAACTGGTGTAACTGGGACTTGTGGAGGTCCAAAATTTGTTTTCTGATGTCTTGACTGATTTCTTTAGATTTTCTCATGATGTCAAACAAAGAGGCACTGAGATTGAAGGCCTTAAAATACATCCACAGGTACACCTAAAATTGACTCCAATTAGCCTACCAGAAAGTAATTAGCTAATTGTCTAAATGCTTGACATCATTTTCTGGAGTTTTCCAAGCTGCTTAAAGACACAGTTAACTTAGTGTATGTAAACATCCGACCCACTGGAATTGTGATTATAGTCAATTAAAAGTGACACGATCGGTCTGTAAACAAATGTTGGAAAATGCAAAACAACATTAGGACTGGGTTTAGGGCTTGAATAACATTCTTATCAACCTATAATACTCCCTCGAAATGTAGGCACAAGTACAGTTATTGTTTGGGGTAAAGAGTAGAGACAATCTTTGTTTGAAATTAATGGTGTTCATCGACCAAAATAATCTGTTGATCCAGTAAAACATACTACTAGGCAAAACATATGCAACAGGTGACTTTGGAAAACTTTTATGTGAAATTTCTAGGCCATGAAATGTAAAATGATTTGATACTTTTTAATGAATTTAAAGATCTAAAGTGTCAAATCCATACAAATGCAACATTAGCCTGGTTAACACGTGCAACCAGGTAAATTACAGGAAAATCTCTGGGTTGCCTTTGCTGGTAAATGTCCCAAATGTGCTGTTCACACACCATCGATAAGGAAATGATACAACTTCACATGAAGGAAAATTGCCAGAGCAGAATTTACCAGTATTTTCAAAAGGGTCGTGTTCACGCATGACCTCTAAACTGGAAATGTAGATACTTTTCTGGAAAAGGATATATGTGTGAACGCATCTATTGTTTTAGCAAATTATTATTTTTAAATGAGTATTTTTGACTTGTTTTTCAGTAAATATATCTAAACATTCTTAAAACTAGATACATTTACTTGAAAAGCTAAATGACAAGTTATAAAGTCTTGTTTTCAGAGAAACCTAACAAAATATTGTAACGTTTTTGCTTATAACAGGAAAAGACCATTTGCCAATGGGATTACAAAAACACGATTCAAAGAGAAAACAAGATTATTTTTATTCCTCCATTGGCAAATACTTTTTCTTGTTTTAAGCATGAAGCCCACCAATTTTTGTTAGATTTCTCTGAAAGCAACTCCTAATATCTTATGCCATTCTGCCTCTCCAGTCATTTTTTCGTGTTTTAAGAATGCTTAAATCATTTTTTTTTTTGTTTGTTTTGCCGTTTTGGCATTAGCTTTCCGTCCTGTTCCATGTCTCTTCACTATCTGATAATAGTACGGATAGGTTCAAATGGGCTAGTCAGATGGTGTCAGTTCTTCGGGTTGCGTTTGGGCTGATGAAAGCGTGTGTCACTGCCAGATCTCTAATGATATATTGTATGTTGTAGGGGGTTTGTGGTTGTTGACTGCATGCTTCCATGTGGAGTCTTGGCTTGGTACAGATTACACTTTGTCAATATGCAGTTGTACGAATGTATAGGTAATCCCATTCATTGTTCAACAAGTGAACAAGCGGCAAGCTGTCATCCTCTACAGTCTGGAATATCTCATATTTCATTTTCCCCGCACTCAATTGTAACCACACTAAAGAAAGAGTCTATTTGCCCTGGATATAGCAGTGCACATGGTACTTCTGGCATCACGTCTTGTTCAATATCCTCAATAACATCTAAATAAATGTTGTCTCTATGTCTAGAGAACTCATTTAAGATTTGTTCCTTGGTAACATTCATTGGCTTGAATCAGATGTTCAAACTGATCCAGAGCAAGAATTTTTAATGGGTTTGTGAGAATTTCTGTGGCTCATACAAGGCGATAAATTATTGCAAAATGCCTTGCATGAAATTCTCCTAGATGGACTAAATTGCCACTGACCATCCACAACATCTATTTGGTGGATCACAGACTTTGTGGCTTCAGCAGCTGCACGCGAGGAACATTGACATGGGTTAGTATTTCACACAGTGTTGGGGTGTAAAATCCTTTATTTCAAAAACCTTTACAACAGCAATCAAGCTAATTTCTCACAAGTATAAAACTTTAAAAAATCTATTGGTAAACAATGTATTTGGCTACAGGTATACAAACAATTTAGAAGAAACCTGTGCTGTGCATTTGAATAACTAAAGGAGCCAGAGTTTACATCGGTAGCACCAAATTAATATTCAAGTTTTACCTGTAATTCTTAAAATAAAGTGTAACACAGACTAATGCAATTAATGGAAGAATTACTTGGGGGAATACAAATACCTTTTAAACACATCTACCAATGGAGGGGGAATTTACCATCCAAAATATTTATTATATATATGCAATATATTTTTGTATCTATTACAAATGCACAATTAATCTGTTTATTGTTTTAAATGATTGATAGATTTGCCAAATGCAGTTCTGTCTCACATTTTACACATTCAAAAAACAATTTTAAGATTTATGCATTTAAATTCCATCCAAAAATGTAATCAAATTGAATTGAGTAATCTTTTTTTATATATTTACTTTTTATATTTATTGTCAGTATTTTTTGGAGTGTTTGGCATGCACCATCATAGAGATTTCAGCACCTGGCCACTGAAAAAACCCATTTTGTGCCCTAAACGTGGCATATATTATTGAAAATTTGAATCTTTGGACAGTAAACTCAATACAGTCATAAGTAATATGACCTACATGACATAAAAATAAGCATTATCCATTTCCAAGTCTTCTTAAATGAAATTGAGACTATGAAGTTTTGATACATCACATGAAAAATAATAGACAGAAAACTGCAACAATCAAAGCGTGTGCTATACTGAAGTCCGCCCACTTTGTTCTTGTGAACACACCCCCTGCCTTCGCCCCTCCCACTACCCTATCATCCACTCTCCTTTTGGTACCCAAGATGCCATTTTATGCCTCAGTCCAGGGAAATCTTGCGGGAGATAGTTTGGTAAAAGACGCCGGTGACCATCGAGCGGTAGTCAGGGACTTTAAACAGATGACGGTAAGCGTACGTGTTGTCGTAGGGCCGGCCGCGGCTCACCAAGGTGCGCAGATGCGCCTCGTTCACCTGATTTCCGACTGCTAGGATGTACAGTTCAATACGAGCCTTGCTCAGCTGCTCCACAGCCTTCTCGATCTGGACGGTGTTGACGCCTTGGGAACGACCATCGGAAAACAACAGCAGCTTCCTCTTCCCGTTACCCTTGAAGCGCTTGATGGCGAAGGTGAGCGCGTTTGTCAACTGCGTACCTGCATTCTGGAACTTGGCCACTTCGAGCTGAGTGAGAACTTGGGTGATGTTAGAGGAGAACTCCACCTCCATGTTGGCATTGTTACTGTACTGGCCGACACCTATCTGCACCTGAAAGTCTTTCCTTTCTGGCACCAGGAAGCGCTTGGCCAACATCCGTGTAAAGTCCTTCGTCATCTGGAAGTTCTTGGAGCCCACGCTGGCTGAACTGTCCATCATGACGAGCACATCTGTGTTATCACTGAATGAAACTGGAACACAGGAAGAGGATGTTATTGTAAAGGGAACCATTCCAAAACCAAATAAGTCCAACCCATCCAAATTTCCATATTAATAAGAAACACCAAATTCACTTAAAACAAGCAGACATGGCGGCACTAGTCAGAGAGGTGGTAAATACTGTACTTTAAGTTGAATCCCTCATCTATGAAGGTAATCAAATGAACACTTACTTGGACAAGTATAATTTGGGCACTTCTTGTCTGTGAAAAGAAAAGCAATGATCAATCTCTTCAAGTCACATCCAAAACATAAGGCATCATAAATGTTTGTTTGCAGGAGACATTCAAACCACCTTCGCAGATTCTCTCAGTCAGGTTTTGCAGGAAGCTGTCATCCAGAAGCACGCCAAAGTTGTTTAGGATAAAGGAGAAGCCCTTTCTGGGATCATTTTTACAAGCCACATCATCCAGCTGTTCAGAATTGGGCTGCCTCTGTGAGTAATCAGTCACGCCAACACCGCCAACCTGCCAGACAGCAGACCAAATTCAAGGTTTAACCATCTCACCCGTCCTTTCTGGTTGTGGTGATGAAGTGTCTTGGGATTCTCCTTATCAAGTCTTATTTATTCAGTTAAATCAGCTTGAAGGTAGACTAACAGACATGTATTTTTGTAACATATGTACACTATAAATTCATGCACACTCCAATCAAACTTGTTTATCTGAAATTAAGTATAGACGAGCATGGACAATAAAACCAAAAATCAAATAATGATTTGATTCAAAGAGGCAAATTTGAATCCATCCAATCCATGTTTTATGGGGGGACTTTAAACCCTGCAACAGGGAAAACAAAATCAAAAGTGCCTTTTACTCCGGGGGGCATTTAGCCCCATTTGTACCCTACTTTGTAAACAACTGTTCCACATCTCATTAGCTCCTTTACCTTTAGTCCTTTGCCACACAACACGTTTAGAGGCACTTTGTCTCTCTCGGTGTTCGAGCGTCCATCAGTGAGCACAATGACCACGCTCCTCTCCGTCACAAGTTTGTTAATCATGTTATTTAGCGAGTACAGCAGAGCTTCTCCAGTGTATGTAGCTTCAGCTAGCCAGGGCAAATCTCTCACCGCTCTAAAGACATGCAGAGAAAGTAAAATGCAAGCTCATCTTAAATCAACACAGATGCCAGTGAGCCACAGGAGATATGTCGTTATTGCCATATTGTGGGTTTCAAAGGGACGTCAATGTTTCATACTGTTTTAGGTCCGTCAGGGTCTTAATGTTGGGGTCGCCAAGCTGCACAACCTCCTGAGCACCGGCACCACTGTACTGCACCACGCCAATGCGAGACTCATTGGCACCAAACTGCAAACAAGAAAGAGACCAGAGAAAATCAACTCATTATCAGCTCTATGAATACTGTCCCTGCTTGAACCACCAGAATGGCATGAGATATCAAGTGTTGTTTTCAAAACAATTGCACAAAATTTGGTGGGGTTTATGCTTAAAGCATGACAAAACTATTTGCCAATGGGGTAAGAAAAATAAACTTGATTACCCTTTAAATCGAGTTTTTTTTATTTTGTCTTGTACTAGACCATATTATACCAGCTCAGACCATCTTTGGCTGGTTTAAGGTGTTATTCTCAGCAGGGATTTCACTTTAAAATACATTTAGCAACATTGTTGTGTAATGAAGCCAAGGATGGAACCACATACAGCAATTATGATTTGTGTGGCCAAATGTAATAAAGTATCAACCATAATTTAAAAGCACATTTTGGTTGACCAGTAATCAGACTGATTGGGGAGGATGTGTCTCTCTCAGTGTCTGTGGTGGATGCAACCCTGAATAAATCAAAGTTGACAGCGAACCGAAGTGGAATGTTAAAGATAGTGTACCTGTCGTAACTTGAGCCGGTCCATTACAGTTAAAATGAAGTCTTTCGCGATGTTAAAGTTAGACCTCCCGATACTCTCAGAGCTATCCATGATAAATACGATGTCCAGGGGTCCACACTTGCATTCTGTACAAAGATAAAACATTTAAAGAAGAGGGCACTAGAGAACACCACATCAAATAAGCACAGTATGAAATATTTCTTCTGAGACACATCAAAGTCTTGGAACTTACCACAACAAGCTGAAAGAAAGAGAGATTAAAAGACAGTTTAGAAACTTGTTTTCTCTCAAATGTTCATAGTGATACATAATTACATTTCGGCTATTTTACAGATGGGAAAAATATGGTCTGGAAATCATAAAAGTTGCATAAATCTATTGATTCACACATAAGAACTCAGCA
This sequence comes from Moxostoma hubbsi, assembly GCA_032164185.1. NCBI lineage: Eukaryota > Metazoa > Chordata > Actinopteri > Cypriniformes > Catostomidae > Moxostoma > Moxostoma hubbsi. Next base: position 24,051,466 of record JAVLUX010000186.1, read on the forward strand.
GTACATGCTCTGACCTAAATACTTTGTCTTTGCAGGTTTTTTTCGTTCTTTTTAAGCTTCTCTTATTTTTGGCTTTGTAATCCAAAAGGGGGATATTAAAACTGTGGTCATTAGTAACACAAAACAGAAGAGCAACACTTAACCCTCTAATATGACACAGCGCCCCAAATAGTATTCAGACACTCAGGGACGGATTATGACTTGCAAAGGCCCTGGGGCCAATTAGCCAATAGTGTTTGTTGTTCATGGTCAAAAGAGTGGCTGGAATCCCCAAATTAGATCGCACAGCCTTAAAGCCCAGGGCACCCTGGGCAGTCAAGGGCCCACTGGTAGTCAAGGGCCCCCCTCCACCCAAAAGTTGTTGAGCAGGGGAGGGGTGAGGGGGTGGATGAGGGGTGTTTGTTGTTCATGCCCAAAAGAGTTTTCAAGTGGCTGGAATCACCAAACTAGATCACACAGCCTTAAAGCCCAGGGCACCTCCGGGCAGTCAAGGGTCCCCTGGTAGTCAAGGGCCCCCCTCCGCCCAAAAGTTGTTGATCAGAGGGGTGTGTTCGTTGTTCATGCCCAAAAGAGTTTTCAAGTGGCTGGAATCACCAAACTAGATCACACAGCCTTAAAGCCCAGGGCACCTCCGGGCAGTCAAGGGTCCCCTGGTAGTCAAGGGCCCCCCTCCGCCCAAAAGTTGTTGATCAGAGGGGTGTGTTCGTTGTTCATGCCCAAAAGAGTTTTCAAGTGGCTGGAATCACCAAATTAGATCACGCAGCCTTAAAGTCCAGGGCACCCTGTGCAGTCAAGGGCCCCCCTCCACCCAAACATTGTTGAGCAGAGGGGGGTGTTCATTGTTCATGCCCATGACCGTCAATCCACGCATCTGATCACGTGACTCGTTGTGCATGACACCGCGGAGACTCACAGCATGTGGAGACTCATGCTACTCTCCACGATCCACACACAACTCACCACACGCCCCATTGAGAGAACCACTAATCACCACCACGAGGAGGTTACCCCATGTGACTCTACCCTCCCTAGCAACCGGGACAATTTGGTTGCCCCATGTGACTCTACCCTCCCTAGCAACCAGGACAATTTGGTTGCCCCATGTGACTCTACCCTCACTAGCAACCGGGACAATTTGGTTGCTAAGGAGACCTTACTGGAGTCACTCAGCACGCCCTGGATTCAAACTCACGACTCCAGGTGTGATAGTCAGCGTCAATACTCGCTGAGATACCCAGAGAAATATTTCTAGTTAAAATTTTTACGTGCAAAAATCCACAGCCTAACCTGGACTGCTGATATAATCACTGTTAATACTAGCCATGATTTGTGTGTCACTTGCTCAATATGATTTAAAATACTTACATTCTTTGTCATTTAAAAGAGCACTGTCATAGAAATATTCGTAAAATTCAACAAGGATGCAGTTAATGCACAAAAAAGCATAAATCCAGATTTCTATTCTTCTAATTCATTGTATACAGTCCATTTACACTAGCAACTTCTTATGAATCTGCTATCACTCGTGCTTGACAAGGGAATGGACTATATAATAGGACGCAGATGGTGCAATAACCGGAGAAGAACCTCAAAATTAAATTGCACTTGACCCGGCCCATTAGCGCACTGTGCGCACAATCTCGCCAAACCCACTTGGGCCTTGACTTAGTGCATGCATGAAAATAACAAAACTTCAAGTCATGCACATTGACTTTGCATGTATGACTTATTGCATAACACCCCTGGGGGATCATTTATAGTCCGTTTCAAACACTGATTTAACTCACAGTATTTCATCTGTAATGAGAAATGTAATTTATAAACTAAAAATGCAAGTTTTTCATTGCAACACCAAGCGGTGATGAATGTACAGGGTTACCTGGGAGGACAGGACTCCATGCCCAAAAATGTGAGCCAGAGATATCAAGTATGTGTATATAAGAGCCAGAAAAATAAAACAGCATCCCACAAAAACATTCATCAAATCTGATTGGCCAGTTACTGCAGAATGGGCTTTTTTAACTGAACTCTCATGATTCTGTTCAACCCTGACATGCTGGTGATATTAAATATCTTACTTAAAGGGATAATTCTCCCAAAAGGTGCTAATGATTTAATCCCCCTCTGGCCATCCGAGATGTCTCCGAGCAAGTGAATGTACTCCATTTTTTGATGGTCCAAAATGCATATTTAGGGTGCATCCAAATAATCCAAACGACTCAAGTAACGACAAATAAAGTTCTTCTGAATGCAAATGATTCTTTTTAGAAATAATAGCTCGTCGGTGAGGTCACGAGTCACGTGGAGGAGGAGAGAATGACTCGCGTCCTGACTGCTCCACATGACCCTTGACCTCACTAACGAGCTTACGTCATCTAAAAAGAATCGTTTGCATTCAGATGAACTTTATTTGTCGTTACTTGAGTCGTTTGGATTATTTGGATGCACCCTAAATATGCATTTTGGACCATCAAAAAATGGAGTACATTCACTTGCACTGTTAACAGGAGGAGGCCTGAAATGAAATCCTAAAAATCTTCAATTGTGTTCTGATGAAGAAAGAAACTCGGAGACATCTCGGATGGCCAGAGGGGGAGCAAATCATCAGCACCTTTTCATATTTGGTGAACTATTCCTTTAAACTTCTAAAAATACTATTTAATATAAAAGCACAATATGAGCATTTAAATGAAGGGGTTACAGTCCCAGCTAGAGTAATAGAGCAGTTAAACCGTCCACACGTCTCTTTTAAGAACAGTCAACAGATGAAATGATCCCGTGTGACAGAACTGACTTCATACATTGTCGCCCCTTGGTTTAATCTTTAGTTTTGGCCTGTGGATTTTGTGGACTGTGATCTAAACTATGTAGGTTGCTTTATCATCACTTGATGGCTCTGTGTTAAATGAGTGTGGTCCACAGAAAGAGCACCATTTAAGGAGGCTAAAATCAGCTCTCAGTAGTATGTCTGAAGTTTAAAAACAGGTATACTCACAGCACATCTTCATAATGATATCCAGAATCTCACATTCCTACAAAGAAAAGAACGGGACAGTCAGATGAGTCATATTTAAACCGTAGAGAGAGACTAAAGCTGCTGAAAATGATTTACTCTGTCGACATTTTGTATCACAAAATGGAGCCACAAGTCATGTTGTTTTAATTACAGGAAATTCAGCTGCACTTTCTGCACAGCGCTTCCAAACGACTAACGATTACTAGAACAACTTTTGCCGAAGAATGATTGCACATACCACACCGGTAGATGGAAAGATATCTGCTAAAGGAACAGTTCAACACAAATATTCACCCCGTCATTCACTTTGGATTGTGTAATTTGGATTCCTTTGATATTTTATCCTCAGGTTGACTGTGTGACATTTTTCTCTTTTTAACATCTAAATGCACAAAAAAATCCTACAATATTCCATCAAGATTAGGTGGATCATACTGTTCCCAGACAAATCAACAGAGCAATCAGTTGGTGAGTCCAGAACACACACACACACACACACACACACTCTTACAACAACCCCCCCCCCCCACACACACACACAGACACATACACACACACACACACACACACACCCACCCACAGACACACACACTTACAACAACCCCCCAACACACACCTCACACACACACACAGACACACACACACACTTACAACCCCCCCCACACACACACACACCCACAGACACACTCTTACAACAACCCCGCCACCCCCCAACACACACACTCACCAACCTACACTTCACACACACACCCCCCCCCCACACACACACACACTCTTACAACAACCCCCCCCCCACACACACACACTCTTACAACACCCCCCAACACACACCCACACACACACTCTCTTACAATAACCCCCCCCCACACACACACACTCTTACAACACCCCCCCAACACACACCCACAGACACACACAAACACACACACACACACACACACACACACACACACACACACACACACACACACACACTACCATCATCATCATGATCATCATCACACACACACACACACACACACACACTACCATCATCATCATGATCATCATCACACACACACACACACACACACTTACAGAACTGAGGAATGATGTTATTGAAGATGTTTTGCAAAATAAATGGCAGGAAAATCACTTGCTAAGTCTCTTTTCTCTTTGTAACACCATGGTCAGGTTTGATGTACATTGAGCACTACATCTGGCATTATTGCACATAATATTGAATATTCAGAGCGAGTGGTACCGTTTCAATAATAATAATAATGCCAAAATATATATCCAAATGCATAACTTGTGATAATATCTTTAAATGAAGATACAGCTTTGTGTTACAGGGGGAACGCTGAGGGGAACACTGAGGGGAACGCTGAGGGGAACACTGAGGGGAACGCTGAGGGGAACGCTGAGGGGAACACTGAGGGGAACACTGAGGGGAACACTGAGGGGACCTATAGGCTATACTTGACACTGCTCTGAAATTGTCATGTTTTTTGTCATGTTTATGTCCCAGCAGATGGCAGCAGACACCTTTAATGCGTGAAAAGTGAATTGTGACACGTCCAGAACCACTTATTATCAAGTGCACGTCTCTTCATCCTTTCTCCAATTTGTGCATTGAAAGTGTGTACAAGGGTACAATGTTTATTACTCACATCTGCTCCTGCAGGCCCAGGAGGTCCTGGTGTTCCCTGTCAACACAACAAAACACATGAGCAATGTGCACATGAAGACACATATTAAATGTAAACATGACTCCTCCTTTACTTCTCAGCAACATAAATGTTACACAGATCTGCCAGAGTAAATGCAGACAGGCCAGGATTAGAACTCGCTTTCCAAATAAGAGCATTTTTGGGACACAAGTCTCCTCCTCCTCCTCGCTGGATGTCATCCAATGGCAAAGAGGAACATGGGAAAATTGTAGCTTGAGAGACACTGCTCTTCCCACAGACACTCGTAACTCAAAGCGGCCGCTCTTTATAAACTCCGGCTGGATCCTCCGGATCTAGTATTTGTCCTTCTGCAGCATGTTTCTGTCCAGTATCGTGAATTCTTCAGATTAAGTCAGTATTTCTCATGTGGTCAAGGGTGTTTCTGATAGCACGTCGAGATAAAAATAAAACGTTGTTTTTCTGTCTCACTTTATTCTGGCACTGGAAATGTTTCAGGTTAGATGTGTTGCTCACATTACACTGGATTTCTCAATAAAAGGTGTCAACTAAATGTTCCAGTTCTTTTTGACAACTTTAGACAGTTTCACTCATTTGGGATACAAATGTAGCATTTACAGAATGCCAGGACACAAAGCGCCATACGAGGTGTTCACCCAAACCTTCATGGGTAAATGTGAATCAGCAGGAGTTTGGTGAGACGGATCCAAGACGCTCATTTAATAATATAAACGTTCACAATTATACCCTGACATAACGAACTCCAACATGCAGATGTAACTCTGAAATGGATTGATCAACGTATGTTCATACTCACAGGTCTTCCTTCAGGTCCTCTGTGCCCTTTGGCTCCTTTAGCTCCAGGTAGTCCTGGCCTGTTGTTCTGTAAAAGCACAATATAAGCACATTCATTGAGGAAAACACTGTTATTAGTGGCTGTGCTGCACCATTTCAATGCAGCTAATGTTTACAACATGTTTACAAGGTGATTGGCCGATAACAGATCTTGTAGTTCCCCAGTCACTTTCAAATCTTCTAACGTCCTTTTCAGTAATAAACATGTTCAGTTTTCATTTTTTTTTTATGCATTTAGAGTAAATATCGTGTATTGTGATTATTTAGCATCATTAAAGCTGAAGCGTGTAATTTCTGCAAGACTGACGCCACCAGACGGGATTGCCAACATGATGACTGTTTTCAAACAGGTCTCCCAAACAGCCACATTTTGTTATGAAACTGAAATGTTTAAATCTGAATAAAAAGGCTAAAATATAAAACATTTTAAACGTACAAGGGGGTCTAAATAAATAAATAAACAAAATTTGAAAAAGTAAAAGAAAAAAAAAGAATAATATAAAAACAACATTCTTTCATTCTGCTGTCCAAAGATTGACCGGAAATCATTAGATTAAAAATTATTACAAAAAATTTTAAGAGTAAGCAATAAAAACTATTCTGAATATAGTTTCTTATATTATAAAATACAATTTTTTTTTTTTTCTTCCCATCCCTTTTCCCCAATTTGGAACGCCCAATTCCCAATGCGCTCCAAGTCCTCGTGGTGGCGTAGTGACTCGCCTCAATCCGGGTGGCGGAGGATGAATCTCAGTTGCTTCCACGTCTGAGACCGTCAATCTGCGCATCTTATCATGTGACTTGTTGAGCGTGTTACCGTGGAGACGTAAAGCGTGTGGAGGCTTCACGCTATTCTCCGCGGCATCCACGCACAACTCACCACACGCCCCACCGAGAGCGAGAACCACATTATAGTGACCACGAGGAGGTTACCCCATGTGACTCTACCCTCCCTAGCAACCGGGCCAATTTGGTTACCCCCATGTGACTCTACCCTCCCTAGCAACCGGGCCAATTTGGTTAGCCCATGTGACTCTACCCTCCCTAGCAACCGGGCCAATTTGGTTACCCCATGTGACTCTACCCTCCCTAGCAACCGGGCCAATTTGGTTACCCCATGTGACTCTACCCTCCCTAGCAACTGGGCCAATTTGGTTGCTAAGGAGACCTGACTGGAGTCACTCAGCACGCCCTGGATTCAAACTAGCGAACTAGCGAACACTAGGGGTGGTAGCATGCGTCTTTCACCACTAAGCTGCCCAGTCCCCCAATTTTATGTTTGTCTCTCCTTTGCAATGTACATACGGTGGCAAGAAAATGTATGTGAACCCTTTGGAATTAGCTGGTTTTCTGCATTAATTGGAAAGGGTTACAAAGTTATCTTGAATAGTTTAGACAAACTATCTATAAATACAGAATACTTAGTACTGTAGGTACTCTCTCTAGAAGTGGCCGTCCAGCCACGAAAGACTATAATTGTGTGTTGTTAGCTTAAGCACATTGTGTTTGTCTAAACTTGCGACTTTGATGAAGATGAGATTTTATGACCAATTATTACAGAAAACAGCTCATCCCAAAGGGTTCACATACTTTTTATTGCCACTGGACTACCAAAAATAGTTGGTATTTGTTCTTGTTAGGCAATATTGTCTATAAAGCAATATACCAATAAACCATCTAGTCTATATGCCAATAGATTTGAATTTAAATAATTGTTTAAATGCTTCTCTTAAGGTTTATACTGTACATCTAACATTAATCTAATAGTGGTAAAAAAAAATAACGATTTAGCCTTTAATACAATGACAAAATAAAAAGCTATTATTTAATTTAGCAAGCAACATGTTGTCTTTATAATATCATGCTTAGTACACATATGCAGACACATTCACAATGTAATTTCTGTGTCTTGGCAGATTACAGTTAGGCCGGTGAGATAATACCAACCACCTGTCCCACTTCAAAGCCGTCCCCTCTCACAGTTATTCTACCTCACGGATAAACCGTGCCATCATGCCATCATTTCTTTGGTTCACTTTCATTATCTTGACAGACACTGGAGCGGGTGTGGGCCCCTTGTGTTTGAGAGAGGCCGGAGGAGCCCCATCAAATGTTTACAAGGACACAAAAATATTTCCAAACAGTCCTGTCTTGCCGCGAGACAGAGTCTTTAAAGACAATAATGGAGAGGAGAAACCTTTGATGACTCATGTGGTGCAGATGTAAAGGCCCTGACCTAGAACAGGCTCCCAGAGGTCAGGGCCACCCAACAGCCATAAACATAATGACCTGTACTGATATCGCTTTGGCAAGGACATGTCCACCAATAAATCAATTTAAATGATGTGTATTCAACAGAATGCGCCTCATCAATTCAATGTTTACATACGATCTAAACAAATGCAACTCAAGTGAGCTCAGCACCTCTGAATACAGCAGTCTGAGAGAAATGCAAAGCAGATATCAAAGATAAACATGATGGTCATCAGCTATTATTCGCTTAAGAGCAAAAGACATGGTTCGTGAGCATACTTGCCTGAGCAAAACTCAATGCTCAATGCTAGGGTGTTGCTATGTGGTTGCTAGGGTGTTGCTATGTGGTTGCTGGGGTGTTGTGGGTGGCTGCCATGGCGTTGCTAAGTGGCTGCCATGGTGTTGCTAAGTGGCTGCCAGGGTGTTGCTCTGTGGTTGCTAGGGTGTTGCTATGTGGTTGCTGGGGTGTTGTGGGTGGCTGCCAGTGTGTTGCTATGTGGTTGCTAGGGTGTTGTGTGTGGCTGCCATGGTGTTGCTAAGTGGTTGCTAGGGTGTTGTGTGTGGCTGCCAGGGTGTTGCTATGTGGTTGTTAGGGTGTTGTGTGTGGCTTCCAGGGTGTTGCTATGTGGTTGCTAGGGTGTTGTGGGTGGCTGACAGGGTGTTTCTATGTGGTTGCTAGGGTGTTGTGGGTGGCTGCCAGGGTGTTTCTATGTGGTTGCTAGGGTGTTGTGGGTGGCTACCAGGGTGTTTCTATGTGGTTGCTAGGGTGTTGTGGGTGGCTGCCAGGATGTTGCTATGTGGTTACTAGGGTGTTGTGGGTGGCTGCCAGGGTGTTGCTATGTGGTTGCTAGGGTGTTGTGGGTGGCTACCAGGGTGTTTCTATGTGGTTGCTAGGGTGTTGTGGTGGCTGCCAGGATGTTGTGGGTGGTTGCTAAATGGTTTCAAACTGGCCTAAGTGAAGTTGGTGTTTGTGTGGGTCTCATTCTCTTCAGACCTGTTGAGTATTACAGAGAGCCTCTGGGAGTGTTTTCCGATTCCCTTGTTAAAACAAACAGTAAAAATCTAAAGTCACTGCTTCTTTTGATCTTACTGCAACCAAATGCACATTTTACCTTGTCTAAATTATTTTTGTATGCTACACTACTTTTACAGCGGGTCTTTATTGAGTACAATAAACCCTTGAAATAAGCACTATGTTAGATTCCCATGAGTAGCTGAAGAGATACAGAGAGGTGATAAACACAAGGGTAAGTTTCTAATTATCGTAAAGTGTGTGTGTGTGTGTTTGTTTGTGTGTGGTGAAGCTTTGAGTGCATCTGTCAAATACCACTGACCTTTCATGCTTTAGCCACAAAACATACTCTACCCAAGTACATTCTAAAATGTGTATAAACAAACTTGACTCAGAATGAACTGAACTTACTAGGGTGTTGTGGATAGCATTGTTTTAGAATCTGATTCACTAAAGGAATCATGCAAATCAGGAAACTGTGCAAACATGCACAAATAATTAGCACTGAATGTAATTTGCATGCAACAATTCCCAATCTTGTGGGTCGGATCTGAATCCCAGACTGTGGAGGATATAGCAGACTTTACTGCATCACTGTGATCCACACACCTGAATCGGCTCTTTAAAGTGGCCCAAGTACATCACGTCTGTGTATATATGCCTGGTTATAATGCTCTTCTCCAACATTTGATGAATTTGATCACTTGAAAATGTATGCAAACGTCTCTTAAAAACAACTGCGGTTGATAATAGCGTAATGTTATCTGCATCAAGAAAATAGTGCCAAACTTTGTGAATAATAAAGTAGAGCTGTGCAATAACGCGTAAAAAGTTAAACGCTCTTATTTCTCTTATTGCTATTTACGCATTTACCGTTAATCCAGCATAAACCAGTATATACACATGTTGGGAGGGCGGAACCTTTGTAATATGCCCGACCGGAGTCATTACACTGACCGACACCACAAACACACACAACAGCGCTTCCATGTCAGTGATAACATGATGCGGAATGGACCTCTTAGCGCTATTTGATGTACAAAACAAGCCCAGATGGGGCTTATGATAGAAATCAAGTATTTTTCAGTGTAAGGCAGGCACATTTTAATTACCACAGAAGCACATTAAGTCTTAACTATCACCAAAACGCAGAATGAGACGTTTTTGTCTGCAAGCGCTTTTCATGTGGAGTTCAAAGCAGCGCCTGACGCCCTAATGCGAATCATGAATGCAGCTTCACGATTGCTGTAGGAAGTGGATACCCACAGTCTGCTGGCTGATGAATATTGTGGAGGATGAGAGTTTATGAGATTTGCAACCTATGTGGGGATTAGTTCTATCAATTAATCAAACTTACACTTTGGAAAAAGTGTAATGTCACTTGAATTGGTGATATTTTAGAGCATTTCTATCTTTATACTGTGGAAGCCTTTGTTTGGAATATGTTGATAAAACCTTATATTGTTACATATTATTTTGTTTTCTTCCCTAAGATAGAAATACATGTATATGGTGTCAAATTTCAACATTTTCAAAATATGCGATTAACTACAAATAATCATACGTAATAATCATAAATAATAATCATAATAATAAATGTGATTAATTGCAATTATACATTTTAATTGACTGACAACAATAATACACCTAATCTACATAAAAAAAGCCAACTTAATTCTTAACTTAACACTCAATATGTAGCACATTTCACTATTCCTTAAAAAAGATAGCGTGAGGTTAGTGAACAAGATGCATGTTTTTATGCTGAAATACCACATGCAAAATCAGCACAATTGATTTGCTGATTCACCCCCCTGAGGTTTGTTACCACAATTATACAAAAACACATGTTCAGTATGTACAACTGTCCTGCACACTTGCAACAAAACTGATCTCACAGTGAAATCTGAAACGGTAGGTTGACTTTTCTTCATTTAAAATCGGTCTGTGTGTGGCAGATTTCGAAACACTGCCCCTAGTGGACAAAAGTGGTAAGTGTTGTTGGGCGTATGGGCACAAAGTTGTTTTCAGCTGTACCTGATGTAATACAGTGAAGAGGAATGCATTTTAAACTCAACCCCCCAACCAGGGACGGTTGGAGGTTGAGTTATGACTTGCAAAGGCCCTGGGGCCAATTATCTTCAAGGGCCCCTTCCAATTGTTGTTTTCAGGGTTTCATTGTTCATGCCCTAAAGTTGTTTGGGGGATGGTAGTGTGTTCGTTGTTCATGCCCAAAGCCCAAGCAACATCGTGCCCCCCCCCCCCGACAGTCAAGGGCCCCCCATGGGCAGTCAAGGGCCCCCTGGTAGTCAAGGGCCCCTGGGTACTGGTCCAATTGGCCCTGTTGGTAATCCGTCCCTGCCCCCAACATAAACCTCAAACCATCAGCGAAGTAAACATTTTATATTACAACGGAAAATGCAACCTTCAAATCGTGCTTGTCACTGATTATGCTAACGTGATTACTTCCTGGTTTCAGCGTGGGATCTGAACCTGTGTCTCCCACACTACTGACGCAATGAGCTTCCTGTCCACCACAGGGGCAGCTAAACCTGTGCCAATGCAAAAATGTCTAACAGGCGATGGCACTTGTCATCCCACCTAACAGGGAACGTTCCAACAACTTTGGCTAACATTATTTAAAGGTTTGGGGGGAAAAAAAATTATATAAAACGTTAATGGAACATCCTTATAACGTTATTAACCTTAAAAAACGTTCTGCTAATGTTAAGAAAACTGGACATTTTCATGTTCCCACAACCAAATACTAACGTTAGGAAAACGTTCTTAGAACATAAAATTGTTAGCTGGGATGGCACCAATCCTAGTGTTCCAGACAGCATGCCGACTTTTTTATGAGAGAGAAACCAGCATGCGGTCCATTCTTAAAAAGGACCATAATGTCAAACGACTGAAAAACAAGTCTCGCACACATGCTCGCCTCCACACTTTTTGCTTTTGTAAACAATGAATAATGAAGCCGTCTGAGTGTATAATTACCAAAAATGTACTCCAGATGACACAAGATGAAAGCTTGCGAGCATATGTGTATGATGCCATTGTGCTGCATGTCTGCTTATACAACCACAACAGACCGACTCAGATTGCTTTGATGGAAAACAACTAACAAACAAGACATCAGTGCTGTGATATAGGCATGTGTGATATGTTTACACACGACATACGCCAACTTAACGAATTTTAACACTAATATTAATAGCACACAAATCAGGTCTGGCCTGGGAAGATAAATCGGACTGGGATTTTACATGGCAACTGGCCCAAAACTTGTTGAGAGGGGGGGGGGGGGGGTTCTGGGGGGTGTTCGCTGTCTTTTTCTGCATATCGCGGTGCTGTTTTGTTGTCCGTTATGCATAATGTGTTATGCTCATTTTAGCTTATCACGGCCCATCCGGCTCATTTCGCGGCCGACTCACTGGCCCGCTCGGTTCTCCCGATGGCCAGTCCACCACTAAGGGAACTGGGAAAAAGTTCGGTAGGCCGGATTACCAGTCCAGCCCTGCCACTAATATTGCACACAGCAGGCATGGGCTGTATGAACAAAATCTTACATCACGGTTTGAGCAATTGTTATTGAGGAAACAATCACAATATAATTATTTTGCTGTGAAATTAAATAAAAAATGGTTTATATATTAAATGAGCATGTGGAAATTATTCTGGATAATCAAGTGAATAGAAGAACAGAAAGTTCTGTCTCTTTATTCTGATTGGATGGGTCACATTTGAAGCTGTTATAAAATAGCTTTTAACCTCCCAAAACCCCTCGTACACATGCGTGGACATTACGTTTTGGCTGTGCTATACGTAATGCATAATTTAATTTAAACTAACTGATCTCAGTTCAGGAGTCTCTGTGCTGACAGTAAAGGGTTAAACTTTTTACATGTGATCAAACAATATGGCACTGATCACAGCGGAGTTTGTCTTATAGCACACTGGAGGTTAAGTAATGCACTAAATAGGGAGCAAGGGAGCATCCTATAGCTCTCCTATAACTGTTCTGAGACCAGTGCAGACAGACAGCACACTGGAGGTTAAATCATGCACTAAATATTATTAATATTTAGTTATATTAATAATAATGCACATGCGTTTGTCCTAATTGCTCAGTTAGATCCATTGGGAGGTTTGTCTTCTTGGATTACGAGACAAACTTTTCAATGTAACAAACGTCTCCCCTCTGCTGTGATTAGATCAAATGAAAACCGAGATTTAAGAAGTGCACAGCTTGACAATATAAACATATTAGCGGTCGTATCTGTCGTTGGATCCGTGTCAGGTGCCTTCCAAAGACTTTCCAATGGGAATAAATATGAACCATGACCCCAACGGATCAAACACTTTGTTGGGTGTCTTCAGGCTCGTTGTGATTGTCTGACCACCCCAGATGGACAGAGCTGTTTATTTTGGGCTGAATTCAGAATATTTCCTCTGGTAAATACAGACAGGGTGCAACTGCATCTTTGAGTTGTTTGTACATGTGGTTTCAGAAAGCATCCAAATATCACACCCCATGCAGGGTTGAGAGGAACACGTGAGGAATTCTCATTTAAGATGAACATCCGCAAGACACGAGTGTCAGCTCAGAAATGTGAAATGCTGCAAAAACTGGCCAACGGGCTATTATGAAACAACAGATTAGACATCAACACATAGAGAGTCTTTCTGATGAAGCACAGACCAAATCCAGGCCATGAACCTCTACCTCATGGCATCAATCCCTGGACACAGGAAACGAGCGATGTGTCCAATCCTGTGACACCGCTCGGGGGAAATATTTGCTGTTTAGCATTTTGAAGATGCATCTGTTGCACAGAAAGTGTTTGGGGGCCGTCAGAGAATGTAAACCAACTGAAGAGTCTGGCTAAAGAAGAGCGTCAAAATTGTGCTGAGCTCAAACATTCACTAACTTACACAATTCTTGTTTATCCAAGCCATTTCCATTCATTAAAAAAGCACTTTGTTTATTAATGCTTGCCTTCTCTGTGGACAAGGTTGATAGTCCAGCAGTGTGCAGTGAATAAGAAGACTTTGCTCTAACGAGACTTTCTCACAACAAATAGCTGGAAAATGAGGCATCCATTGAAGCCATTTGACACTAAAGCATCTAATAAAAATACTGCCTGCTTAAAAAAACAGACCAACTATGCTTCCTTGAATCCACAAGAACAAAAGACTCAGCAGCTGCTTGAACTTAAAACTGAAAACAGCAAACAAAAATCTGAGTGAAGCTCAAACGTTCACCACGGCACTCAAGAGAGCAAGGCAGATTGCTAACAAACATCAACAGACACGTAAATGGAAAGTTTAACACAGCAATTGAGGCAAAATGTTGATTACAGAAAATGATTTTGACCTAAAGTAGACGAGGCAATGCAAGAAACATTTACACACACACACACACAGACACACAGACACACACACACCGTTTTAAAAGTGTTTAATTTTTTTCCATGTTGAAACACTTCACTTCATCTCCTCTCTTGATTAAAATGCAAAATAAACCAAGAGTAATTCATTGGTCAGTTGATCTTCTCTCTCTCTTTGTTTGAGCATCCTAACTACCCGAGACAACAACACTGACTCAACCAATAGCGTGAGATGGGGGCGGGGCTATCTGTGTCAAACAATTACTGACAGGGGGAATTTTCAGGAAACCTGTTTGAAAACAGTCATTATTTGTGCAACTCTGTTTGGTGATGCTAGTGGTGCAGAAATTACACACTTTAACCTCATGTGACCCCGCGTCCACATGTGTGGATGTTGTGTTTTGGCTCCGCTAGACGTATCGCATAATTTCATTTCATGTAAACCGGCTGATCTCAGTTCAGGAGACTCTGTGCGGTCAGTAAAGGGTTAAACTATAGACAAAACAACATGGCGCTGATCACAGCGGAGTTTGTCTTTGGGAGAAACAGCAACAAAACTACATCTGGTAAAAACCTGATTAAGTTTTTACACTGAAACCTGTTTGAGTCAAAAGATTCGAGTCTCTAGTCTCATCCGATATGACATTTTAAAGATTTTATCGATTTGTTGTGAAACGGCGCGCTGATAAACACAACGACCACATACGTGGACTGTATGCTCATTTACAATATGCTTTATGCACTGTATATCACATTGAGAATAAATGAGTTCATCCAAAAACTGAAAATGTGTCTTTCAGAGGCTTTATATGGAGTTATGATGACAATAAGATGCATTTGAAACTGTTCTGAGACCAGTGCAGACAGACAGCACACTGGAGGTTAAGTCATGCACTAAATAGGGAGCAAGGGAGCATCCTATAGATCTCCTATAACTGTTCTGAGACCAGTGCAGACAAACAGCACACTGGAGGTTAAGTCATGCACTAAATAGGGAGCAAGGGAGCATCCTATAGCTCTCCTATAACTGTTCTGAGACCAGTGCAGACAGACAGCACACTGGAGGTTAAGTCATGCACTACATAGGGAGCAAGGGAGCATCCTATAGCTCTCCTATAACTGTTCTGAGACCAGTGCAGACAGACAGCACACTGGAGGTTAAGTCATGCACTACATAGGGAGCAAGGGAGCATCCTATAGCTCTCCTATAACTGTTCTGAGACCAGTGCAGACAGACAGCACACTAGAGGTTAAGTCATGCACTACATAGGGAGCAAGGGAGCATCCTATAGCTCTCTATGCAGTTAAGTGCGTTCACTCCTAAAATCTGATCAAAAGTTCAGTTTCAGGCTGCAGATGATGTTTGGATCAACATGTTTGACACACATGGGACGATGATCATCAGTACATAGATTCACCATTTATAATGGATCATTTTATTTGAACATGATTGACAGTGATTGGATGATGCTGGATGTTACTTTAAATCTGAATTGATTATGATCATTTATGATGTAACGTCTCATAAACATGAATAATCCCTCCTGCAAACATCAGAAACATCAATCTGACTTTCTATAGCTGCATATTATTTAACATTTCACAACTTAGTCCTGCTGTCCACATGTGTGGACATCATTAAGAAAACTATGTGGTCTATTTTTGCCTCCATTGTAAATAATAATAATAATATTTTCTGTGATAATCAACATTATACCACATATGCTGCTGACAGAGCTGAGTCTGTACTAAACCTGGAACTAAACTAAGAGAGAATGACAACATTATGAAAAACAGATGAAGGAGGGGAAAACCGGGAAGAGATATGCACACTACGCCGAGAGACTGAAAGACACTGATAAAGACGCTAAACAAGACAATAGAGGAGGACAGATAGTGACTCACATCTGATCCAGGGTCACCTGGCTCTCCATCATCTCCCTTGGGTCCAGGAGTTCCTTTTCCACCCTTGAGAGAGAGAGAGAATGAGAGAGAGAGAGAGAGAGAGAGAGATGAGAAGTTGTCTTTGCAGTGTCAGCTTAAATAATATTCAGTACATCTGCTGTGGATGAGCAGATTCAGCTGCTGTCTATTGCAACACATCCACACATACAGATTGCACTAACTCCTACTCAATCAAACCATTTGTGTTCCTGTGAATAAATCAAATGAATCACTCTCAGTATTAACATCATCCTCCATATGGTTGTTATCCCATATTTTGTAAATAATTTTAAATTTCATAACAGCCCCAGGAATGTGAATTATATGCCTGTAAAGTGCAACAGTGACTGCCCACATTCTTCTGGCTCATTCCCTCCGTGGGCATAAAAAATAATAAAAGTTACATAAGAACTGGACCGATACATTGCTACATGTATCACATCATCAAATTTGATTCTATGTAAAAAGCATTTGTTAATAATAATTGTTATCATTTAATTTTTTTGACTTTATTATTAAAATAAAATGATATATTTTGGTACACGTTTATCATTAACCAAGATTAAAACTGTAAGTGTTGAAACATTCATTATTAGTTCATTTTAACCAATGTAGTTTACTAATGTTAACAAACACATCTTTAAAGTAGCATTTAAAATGGGAAAACAGACAAAAGTACAAGACTGATGTTCTTTTATGAGTAAATGAACTACAAATTCCATGAAGCATTGCAACTGATATATTCGAACCAGAAAAAACAGTACATTATAAAAGTATAACAAGTCATAGATAAAGGTTACTGAAATATATTAGTGGTTTAATAGTGTCGGGAGACTCAGTTGTGCCATTGGCAATGCTTTATGAGAGAGGGGCGTTTCCATTTAAACAGCGAGTTCTCTGATTGGTGGATCTCTCTTCAGCATTATGGGTAGTGTAGTTTTATCAAATGAAAGTTACATTTCACACTGACCTGTGGCTTTTAACGAAGCATTTAACCATAGATTAAGATAATCTGAGATTATTGTGTTTGGGCCTTCTGAAGCCTCTAAAGCAATTAACCTCAGTTTTGGTGACGTTTTTTTGGCTAAAGTTGTCTTTCAAGAACTTTGAAAGAGAGATCCGTGCCTTTATTTCATCAAGACTTGACTACTGTAATTCTCTCTATATTGGGATTAACCAAACATCTCTTGCTCGGCTTCAACTGGTTCAGAATTCTGCTGACGGGCTCTTGACTGGTGTACAAATACGTCAACACATAACACCTTCTTTAAATTCTCTGCACTGGTTGCCATCAGGGTTGTACTGGGAAGAGAAATCGGCCCGTGATTGTACATGGCAACTGGCCCAACTGTTGAGCGGGGGGGGGGGGGGAGGGGGGTATTGTCCTTTCTGCATATCGCGGCACAGTTTTGTGGTCCGTTCTGCATAACGCGGTGGCTCATTGTTGCTTATCGGGCCCATTTGGCAAGGTCCGTGCCCGAACCACCGGCATTAACAACCCAGATATAAGGGAAGCTCTGTCTTAAAACATTTATGCTTTTTCACCCAAAATATATTTGGGATTGTTACTTCCACAACCTTACGACTGTGTACTGTAAACATGTAGGACACTTACAGGTAATCCTGTGTCTCCTCTGGGTCCCGGATAACCCTAAAAGACAAAGCACACATCTATGAAAACGACTTTTGAGGACAAGGTGTGCAATCGCAAGCTGGAATTGAGAGGTACTCAACCTGGAAACCATGGCAACCCTCGGTTCCATTTCCTGGTGGTCCGTCTGTACCCTGTGCAGGTCAAAAACATAATTGCATCATCAGTCAACTGTGTCCGGTCCGTTTAAACCGGTGGTGCTGATCAACAGGACTGACTCACCCTCTCTCCCATCAGGCCTCTGTCTCCTGGAGCCCCTTTGATTCCTCTGGGCCCTTTAGGCCCCTAATATGCAGAAACACAACATGGGAAATATAGGTCAGTTATGGGTGTTTATATGGATCTGGTTGAAAGAGAATCAAAACTAGTTAACCTCACACACCTCTGGCCCGGTGAAACCCTCATCACCACGGTAACCAGGTGCGCCGAGTCTTCCTGGCTCGCCCTGTTGGAGAGAATAGACAAGAAAGGGTACATTTTTAGGAGTAGAGTGTAACAACTGAGTGTTAGTTACGGTCACCCGTGGCTTGGTTGGGGTGTATTTGGTGATGATGACCAGATGACTGAACATTATCCCACCTATTACATGGCTACTTAAGGAAAAAAAACATATCGCAAGACCTTTTGACATTTAATCATGTGAAGGATATGAATTCTAGATATAAATATATTCAAATATTTTTTTATTTGTTTCATTTTTGAAATCAATGAGTTTCATTCTGTGTCATTTGAGTCATCATTGAGTCTGTGTCATGTATTTGGCGCCATCTCCTGGTGGTCATATGTAACATTGTGCACAATGTGGATTATCTAATGATCAATACATCTGATTATCTTGTGTGTGGACTCGTTTGAAAGATAATCATCTCATTCAGTTTCATTCTGTGTCATTTGAGTCATCATTGAGTCTGTGTCATGTATTTGGCGCCATCTCCTGGTGGTCATATGTAACATTGTGCTTCATGTGGATTATCTAATGATCTATATATCTGATTATCTTGTGTGTGGACTCGTTTGAAAGATAATCATCTCATTCAGTTTCATTCTGTGTCATTTGAGTCATCATTGAGTCATCATTGTGGATTATCTAATGATCTATACATCTGATTATCTTGTGTGTGGTCTCGTTTGAAAGATAATCACCTCCTCTAATGGTATGTGCATAAGCAAAAACGTGGCATATAGCAACACCAACGTAATTGTCAAAGACACATACTTAGCTATTACTCACTATATTTTTGTCTGTGACTAAAACAAATAGGCTGGTTGTATTCTAGTCTTTGAGAAATTTCCAACAACGTATGACACATTTGAGGAGTTTTATGTTTTTACTGATTACAATAATGTACAGTGCAACACAAAAACACACACTTGTGCATGGAACTACTTTCTTACTCCACTGATCAGGATCTGCCAATGCTAGTTCAAAATATGCATCCAATCCTCTGTTACCAATTTTGGTCAAATGCATCCTCTTTTCTCTGTGTACAGTAAAAAATAGCTGTCCAAGCAGGGGGGTTTCTCCCCATTTCATGGTTACCAATGGTGGTGCACAAGGGTCATTCAATAGAAACCGTACTCCCCTTCGCCATCTTTAATGTCATTGGGATACATGAAAAGAGACACATCTAGAGCTCTTTCACACATCAACCTGCACTGCTGTTACACTTTCATCAAGAACACAAGCGGAATGTTACAAAGAGTAAAGCGTTCCGAGACATCAGCGCTCTTGGAATGTCTCTCATCCAATCAGATTTGAGGACCGGAAATAACTGTTGTATATTTACTAGTATAATTTTTATATCAATAATGACATTCTTACTAGGCCAAACGCCCGTTCCTAATATCAACAATTAAATTGCAACTAGTAAAAATACTCATTTTCGATATCTGTAATTACGTTTTCACTAAAGTGCCAATGTTAATTTCAGATATCTATAATGCTAATGTAACTAGTAAGAAAGCCTTTTAAGATATTGTGAATTACTCTTCAGTTTGTTGATATCTGTTATCCATTTCCAAATATGTGAAATACCAAATCTAACATGCTGAAATACATTTATAGAGATGGAAAATGAGCATTTTTACTAGAAGTACTCCAATTCCTGATATCAAGAATAAGCACTGTAACTAGTGACAATTGAGATGTCGAAATATAACGCATTTCCTGAACCAGATTAAGTGTCAAAAGGGCTTGCGATAAACACTTGGATATGAAATATTGATTAGAGCTAATTATTATATTACGTGAGAAGAATGAGATGGCAGAGTCATAGAGAGACGTGACACTGGCATGAAGATATGAAGGTCACTGGTTTCCTGGGACCACAGTCAGTTATAGAGTTTAGCAGTAATTAGTAAAACATATCTGACCAAAAATGCAGTCATTGACCAATCAGAGAAATAATACTCCAGAGAGCCACGTAACAGGGTCACAGAAAGACAAAACTGACATCCAAATAGTGTGAATAAATGAAGTAGTAAATGATCAATAACACCATTTAGTGTCTACTGGCACGATCTCTAAGAGCCAAGAGGTCGACGTCCAACACAGAAAGTCATTCCTCTAAAATGACCGCGTTTTAGAATAAAATAGTTGTGAAATATTTTGCATCCTACTGGCCTTCCAGATCTCAGTAATTCAACAAAAATATACGTTTTGTTTTTTTACTAATCCAGAACTTAATTTCCCGGGGGGGGGTTCTGACACATGCACTCATGAAACGAGTAAAATAGTTATCATTGAGAGAGTTGTGGCTTCTGTCCAAGAGGTCACAAACCTCTCCAGATTTCCACAGTTCTGAACACTTGGTTCTTTCTCTCACAACTCGACTGGAAAAACATCTTTGCCAGGACAAAACCAATAAAAATGGAACTTTCTTTCCCAGAGTGAGATTCCGAGCGAAACCTTAAACGAATGACTCACGGCTAACTTCAAAAGAGAAGCTGTATATGCAGTATCGCCAGTCCTCGCTACGAGATCATGTGAAAGTGCAAAGCTTGGAGCAGCTGGGCCGCACTAACGTCTGCTTTTGAGAAACACCAGACGACTGTGAGAAAAGCATGAAACTGAGGAATGGTTCTGGATGCATCACATATTCCAAACATATGCTCACAGGAAATTTAGAGTCCTGGGAGGCAATGGAAATGTGTTCCTTTGTTGGGTTTGCAGTTGGTCTGGCAGTTGACAAGAGCTGTAGAGAGACATCAGGCGTTGACAGAGAAAAGCAACATGGAGTTCTGCCGCACAGCTGGTGATGTTGTAAGCCTCAAGTATCCATGGCCCAAATCTCTGCTGATTATTTTGTTGGTAAATCTTTAGTCTGGTCTGGCATGTATAGCCACTTAACGTCCAATGGCCTTGGGGGATTGTTGAATACTTGATTCTGATTAGTTGACAGATGTTCCAAGGTGTTGGTTCATTTTTTTTAATAAATGCACACCTACTTCCAGGTTTAAAGTTTAATAGTTTCATATCACTGAGTCACACTCTTCATGATCTAGGAACTGCTGCTTGTGCTGTTTTAAGAGAGATACATAATCGTTGACATACGGAAGAATTCTCTACACACAAAACTGTTTTAGGGATGAAAACCTGAAAAATGTCTTGATAGACATGCACATGTGGTATAAGCACAATAAGTGACTCCGGACAGTTTTATGTCAAATCAATGCACACCTGAGAAGGAAATTCAACTACAACACAACGGTGGATTACTTGAGTGTGATTGGTCAAAGACAGCATTCTACGGTGAAATAATTTTGTATAATCAACCATTTTCATTATAAACTGACCATTATCTCAGGTTAAAGATTTCCTACAATATCTAGCAGCATTAGTTCCATATCTCCTTTTTCCTCATATATATATATATATATATACCAGGGCGTGCTGAGTGACTCCAGCCAGGTCTCCTTAGCAACCAAATTGGCCTGGTTGCTAGGGAGGGTAGAGTCACATGGGGTAACCTCCTCGTGGTCACTATAATGTGGTTCTCGCTCTCGGTGGGGCGTGTGGTGAGTTGTGTGTGGATGCTGCAGAGAATAGCGTGAAGCCTCCACATGCGCTACGTCTCCACGGTAACACGCTCAACAAGTCACGTGATAAGATGCGCGGATTGACGGTCTCAGACGCGGAGGCAACTGAGATTCGTCCTCCGTCACCGGATTGAGCCACCACGAGGACTTGGAGTGCATTGGGAATTGGGCGTTGAAACTAACGTTTTTAGTTTTTTGAAAGAGATTCAAGTGTTTTATTGGGGAAATAAGCATAAATATTTCAAGAAACAAAACATAAAATTACAAAGATCAGAGAGTAATTATCACAACGCTACAACGACTCTGAGGTTCATTAATGCAATACTTAACAATACTTTAATGTTACTTTCATTATTCTCAAAACATTGCGATTTAAATATAATAATGTTGCACTCTCATAATTTTGACTTTATTCTCGATATATTGGATTTTTTTTTAAATGTGGCACTAAAACGCCGTCGTACAAAACATATATTTAATGTCCATTTCCTTATTTTATTATTTTTTTATTTGTTTCACGTTGTCTGGGTTAATTTTGCAATAAATATCAGATGCGTTTACATTACCCATAATTCATGCTCATTATGAACACTTACGGTATTGACACAGATTTGCAGATTTGATTCCAGTCCATTTCATTTGGGTGTATTTCAGTTATAATATAATGTTTAACGTTTACATGCATTATTGGTAGTATTAGCAAGTATTTACATGTAGAACAAATGCTAATACGGTACTGTCTCTTTAAAAAGCGGCAGCAGTTCAGCGGCTCACAGAAGTGTTTCGTTTGAGCGCATATTAACGAGCATATTTACTGCATTCAAGCTACAGTACGAGTATAATTAAATGTTTATGATCTGTTCTCTTTGATCAACAACTGACTGTACAGAACAGAAAGAGTCCCACCAGAAATATCTCTTGTGTGAAAAACAACAACTTGTTTTTCAACAAGTGGAGGACAATTACAGACTAAATGAGTTTCAGACCGCCCTACAGCTCTGCAAACATTACGTCATCTTTTACTACACAAAGTGTAAGCTATTTCTGTCAGGGAAGAATATTTGTATGCTTTTATGTTTTAAAATACATGTGCTGCATTCACAGCTCTTGTTTGAACTTGCTCAGCTGAGCTTCACTATGTCCATCTGGAGTCCATCTGACCTCAGGAACATATATATCATTCATTCTTTTCTCCTCCCAAAGCCCAAACCACTGGACGTATTTCTTTGTTCCTCATGTTACCTTCTAAAACAGCTCGGAGCTCTAATGACCTCAGATCATTTAGGGGCCTCAAAGAATGCCTGTGCTCTGAGGTCACTCTGCACGCTTTCATCCTTCAAACTCCAGACTACACTCATGTTCAACAAACTACACAATTCTGCCTCTTTCTGAACATGTAAGGAAACATACACGTATGTAGATTAGGAACATTCTGATTCAACATAAAGGAATATTCCAGATCAATTCATGTTCATCTCAATCGACAGCATTTGTGTCAATGTTGATGACCACAAAACTGTATTTTGACTCGTCCCTCCTTTTGGAAGTCAATGGGGTTTAATCTGTGTGTGTGTGTGTGTGTGTGTGTGTGACACTTCCAATGCAAGTCAATGGGGTTTAATCTGTGTGTGTGTGTGTGTGTGTGTGTGTGTGACACTTCCAATGCAAGTCAATGGGGTTTAATCTGTGTGTGTGTGTGTGTGTGTGTGTGTGTGACACTTCCAATGCAAGTCAGTGGGGTTTAATCTGTGTGTGTGTGTGTGTGTGTGTGTGTGTGTGTGACACTTCCAATGCAAGTCAATGGGGTTTAATCTGTCAACATTAAAATACTGTTTCAAAAGTATAGACACATGAACAATATGTGTGTGAACATGATTTTACTGTCATTAAATCACTTAATAACCACATCTGTGGAAATTATAGACAATTGTACAACTTTGTTGCCATGACGATGTAACACCGTAAACCCCACAATTATGATTTAAGCAACTTTACAGCTCAAATAATGCACAAGATTTAACAGAAGAACTAATGTAAGTTTTAACTAAATTATAAGTGTCACATTTCTGACCCCATTGACTTCCACTGTAAGTGTCTCACTGGAACACATTTGTGCTTTTTCACTCCATTTTCTCCCCAATTTGGAACGCCCAATTCCCAATGCGCTGTAAGTCCAGATGGCGGAGGACAAATCTCAGTTGCCTCCGCGTCTGAGACCGTCAATCCACGCATCTTATCACGTGACTCGTTGAGCGCGTTACCGTGGAGACATAGTGCGTGTAGAGCCTTCACGCTATTCTCCGCGGCATCCACGCACAACTCAACACACACCCCACCGAGAGCGAGAACCACATTATAGTGACCACGAGGAGGTTACCCCATGTGACTCTACCCTCCCTAGCAACCGGGCCAATTTGGTTACCCCATGTGATTCTACCCTCCCTAGCAACCGGGACAATTTGGTTACCCCATGTGACTCTACCCTCCCTAGCAACCGGGCCAATTTGGTTGCCCCATGTGACTCTACCCTCCCTAGCAACCGGGCCAATTTGGTTGCCCCATGTGACTCTACCCTCCCTAGCAACCGGGCCAATTTGGTTACCCCATGTGACTCTACCATCCCTAGCAACTGGGTCAATTTGGTTACCCCATGTGACTCTACCCTCCCTAGCAACCGGGCCAATTTGGTTACCCCATGTGACTCTACCCTCCCTAGCAACCGGGACAATTTGGTTACCCCATGTGACTCTACCCTCCCTAGCAACCGGGCCAATTTGGTTGCCCCATGTGACTCTACCCTCCCTAGCAACCGGGCCAATTTGGTTACCCCATGTGACTCTACCCTCCCTAGCAACCGGGCCAATTTGGTTACCCCATGTGACTCTACCCTCCCTAGCAACCGGGCCAATTTGGTTACCCCATGTGACTCCACCCTCCCTAGCAACCAGCCCAATTTGGTTACCCCATGTGACTCTACCCTCCCTAGCAACTGGGCCAATTTGGTTGCTTAGGAGACCTGACTGGAGTCACTCAGCATGCCCTGGATTCAAACTAGCGAACTCCAGGGGTGATAGCCAGCGTCAATTCTCGCTGAGATACATAGGCCCTGGAACGAGTCACAAATGTTGTCGATTGAGCTGAACTTGTGTTGAACCCAGAATATTCCTTTAAGAATTCAGTAATACTATTTTTGGTAATATATATATATATATATATATATATATATATATATATATATATATATATATATATATATAATATATATATATATATAAATATATAAAAATGTATTTCAATACCTTTGATATCAACTAACCTCTGTTGTGAATGTGTAACTACATGTAGTCCCATTAACTACTTAGAACACTACAAATATGTTTTGTTATTTTTCTAGATATTTAAGATAAGCTCTCAGTTCATCTGGAGTCGTTCTGAATGATAACGATTCAGTAAGTGAGTCATTCGACCGACTCTTGAGCTTGAGGCTGATTCGTGAATCTTTTAGACAGATTCATTGAAGAACCGATTCATTAAACTCATTCACTTGGATGCATCCAGTGAGGACAATCTTTTTATCTTATTATCTTTGTGTAGTTTCACCCTGTTACTCAAGACTCGGCTAAAAGTTCTTCTTCTGTGGTGTTGTACATTCAGTAGACACTCACCGGTTCTCCGTTAGGCCCTGATGATCCCTCGCGTCCCTGTTCTCCCCGGGGCCCGGGCTCACCCTACCAGAGTTAAAGGATCACATTAACGTCAAGTCAGTCGATGTTTCATTTTGAGTGCAAATAAAACAAAACTCAAGATGTCACATAACAGAGGAATTAATCATCCATACTGTGTCTGAAGACTGTTTGAAACAGTACTTAAATCTGTACATATATTATGTCAGATATGTTTACTGTGAACATGGAAATGTGTATTTCATCAGTGTGGGAAGAGCGAGACTGAAACTCTCACCCTCTGCATGTGAACCCATAATATTGTGTTTTCTCCTGTCAAAATGACTAATTGTGGCGATTTCGTCCTCTGTAATTGTTGTACGTCTTGCTAGTATAACAGGGATATCATATAATTCTATAAATAAATAGATTTATATCAATAAATGTCATACGGAATAAAAATGAAATGGTATTTTATAGTCAGAGTCGGTATCAGTACAGTTACTACATGCAAAAGTCTCCTTTAGGAGGGCGTGTCCAACATACAGTATTTGGGCGTGCTTCTTAGTAAACCGCTAGAAATACGCACACGCAATTTGAAAGTCCGCACAAGCATATTAGCACCTGTTACTTGTAGCGCAATTAATCATGTCCCCGGACCATAATAAGAAATATTGCTTTTATCTGAGCGATTCAAGATTGTAGTTCCACCTGTTTCCTCCAGGGGGCAGTAAGAGAAACTCCAGCTGTATAGACAACGAGCAGCTGATACACAGAACAAACCACACTTACCAACATCAGACAGCACAAGATGAACTTGTGACGTTGCGACGCAACGGAGACGCTCTAAAAGCATTTGTCTGATGCAGGTGTACATTGGCGTGTCCTTAAACAAGCCCTTATAATAAATCTCGCACTGACTGACGAATTAAATTGCAAAATGGATTACTGTGAACTGTAGGCTAATGACAGGCTTAATTTAATAATATTATTTAATAATATATTGTATATATATTGTGTCTAAAACCACTTTTTATATTGACTTTTTTAATGCTTTACTTGTGTGCCAAAATAATGTAATGCATTCTAATGATCTGTATTATTGTTTTCTTAAATGTATTGGTTTTATTAATCATTTATTTAAATATAACTATTTATGATTATTTAATCATTATATATTGAATTATTGCTACTTGAGATGCTTTCTAAACTAATATTTATCTATGCGATTAATTGCGATTAATTCGGATAATTGATCGGCATACCATGTAATTAATTTGATTACAGAAATGTAGCGATTGACAGCTTTAGTTATTTGTTATCATAGTTAATAATGGCCACTAAGTCATATGGGTTTGGAACGACATGAGGGTGAGTAAATGACAGACTTCTCCTTTTTTTTGGTGAACTATCCCTTTAATGTCACTGATGCATTGTGGGACAGTTGCTAGAGGTGAAATACAAAGTACTCACAAGTTCGCCTTTGGGCCCTCTGTTACCACGAGAACCTTGTTCACCCTTCTCACCAGCGGTGCCCTGCAACAGAAAAACAAATACTGTAAATAACTTACGTACAAAATGCAAACAGACGCACAAATCCATACAGAACATAATATATGTAGAAATAATAGAACAGAAGTGAATATAAATACTCGCTTACTCTGTCTCCTGGTGGCCCGTCCGGCCCTGGTTGCCCCTGACAAAGGAAGAAATGGATGAAACTGTTAGATTACACAAAAATCAGCCCATTACTACAGTACACCAGTCTCTGTGAGAAACACTTACATCATCTCCTCTCTCGCCCTTATCGCCATTGGCACCACGAGGACCACGATCTCCCTGGAACAACCCAAAACTGTACGTTATTCTATGAAGATCACAAAACCCTCAGCCGACACCACCTCTGAAAACGGCTCCGTTCCCAAACCTAGTGAGCCGCCTCACTGCCTACATACCCAACTAGTTGGTTCCCAGAATGTTCTGGGAATGTTAGGTTTTGGTTCCCAGAACGTTCCCAGAACAGCGCTGTAAGGTACATTTTTGGTTTTCCAGGAACGTTTTCTTTACGCAAATAGAACGTTTGTTTTAGGTTGCACATGATGGTTCCCCTAACGTTCCCTTATCCTCTTAATTTCTAGAACCTTTCTGCAACCTCAATAAACAGACAACCCATCGATAGATTAATAATGAATAATAATGAATTATCATGAATATATAATTATTAAAATCAGCCACAACACATTTTGGAGGACTAATACATCCTTTCTGGATCCCGACTTACACATCATGTATTTACGATTATATGACTATACGATCAACGAATGTCAATTGCGGAGTCGCCCCGGCATGACCGTTAATGTTAAATTGCGCAATAGCATGAATTTCAGTGACTGAATGAAGCGTGTGCCAATCAAATGTGCTTTCACATACAGCTATCAAACACCCACTGAGGTAAAAAGATGCGATATTACAGAAGGAAGGTGTTTTATTCTTCAATTCTCATCTGTTCATTATAATGCATTCAAATCCATTCACTGTTATCTTTTCTGCATTTAATTATATGTTATTCTTCACTAATTTCATTTATTGTTGTCTGTCGACCTCACTGCAATGTTTATGAAAAATAATGAAAAATGTGAACTAAAAATAGAACCTAAAGATAACCATTAGAGAAAGTTCTGTATACGTTATTGTAAGGGTTCCACATGAAAACCTCCCTGCAACGTTTTGGGAATGTTAGTTTATGGTTATAAAATAGAACCTAAAGATAACCATTAGAGAACGTTCTGTATACGTTATTGTAAGGGTTCCACATGAAAACCTCCCAGCAATGTTTTGGGAATGTTAGTTTATGGTTATAAAATAAGAACCTAAAAGTAACCATTAGAGAACGTTCTGTATACGTTATTGTAAGGGTTCCACATGAAAACCTCCCAGCAACGTTTTGGGAATGTTAGTTTATGGTTATAAAATAAGAACCTAAAGATAACCATTAGAGAACGTTCTGTATACGTTATTGTAAGGGTTCCACATGAAAACCTCCCTGCAACGTTTTGGGAATGTTAGTTTATGGTTATAAAATAAGAGCCTAAAGATAACCATTAGAGAACGTTCTGTATACGTTATTGTAAGGGTTCCACATGAAAACCTCCCAGCAACGTTTTGGGAATGTTAGTTTATGGTTATAAAATAAGAACCTAAAAGTAACCATTAGAGAACGTTCTGTATACGTTATTGTAAGGGTTCCACATGAAAACCTCCCTGCAATGTTTTGGGAATGTTAGTTTATGGTTATAAAATAAGAACCTAAAAGTAACCATTAGAGAACGTTCTGTATACGTTATTGTAAGGGTTCCACATGAAAACCTCCCAGCAACGTTTTGGGAATGTTAGTTTATGGTTATAAAATAAGAACCTAAAGATAACCATTAGAGAACGTTCTGTATACGTTATTGTAAGGGTTCCACATGAAAACCTCCCTGCAACGTTTTGGGAATGTTAGTTTATGGTTATAAAATAAGAGCCTAAAGATAACCATTAGAGAACGTTCTGTATACGTTATTGTAAGGGTTCCACATGAAAACCTCCCAGCAACGTTTTGGGAATGTTAGTTTATGGTTATAAAATAAGAACCTAA
Source organism: Moxostoma hubbsi (assembly GCA_032164185.1). NCBI lineage: Eukaryota > Metazoa > Chordata > Actinopteri > Cypriniformes > Catostomidae > Moxostoma > Moxostoma hubbsi. The sequence goes on from JAVLUX010000186.1 coordinate 24,080,597, forward strand.
AAGTAACCATTAGAGAACGTTCTGTATACGTTATTGTAAGGGTTCCACATGAAAACCTCCCAGCAACGTTTTGGGAATGTTAGTTTATGGTTATAAAATAAGAACCTAAAGATAACCATTAGAGAACGTTCTGTATACGTTATTGTAAGGGTTCCACATGAAAACCTCCCAGCAACGTTTTGGGAATGTTAGTTTATGGTTATAAAATAAGAACCTAAAAGTAACCATTAGAGAACGTTCTGTATACGTTATGTAAGGGTTCCACATGAAAACCTCCCAGCAACGTTTTGGGAATGTTAGTTTATGGTTATAAAATAAGAACCTAAAGATAACCATTAGAGAACGTTCTGTATACGTTATTGTAAGGGTTCCACATGAAAACCTCCCAGCAATGTTTTGGGAATGTTAGTTTATGGTTATAAAATAAGAACCTAAAGATAACCATTAGAGAACGTTCTGTATACGTTATTGTAAGGGTTCCACATGAAAACCTCCCAGCAACGTTTTGGGAATGTTAGTTTATGGTTATAAAATAAGAACCTAAAAGTAACCATTAGAGAACGTTCTGTATACGTTATTGTAAGGGTTCCACATGAAAACCTCCCAGCAACATTTTGGGAATGTTAGTTTATGGTTATAAAATAAGAACCTAAAGATAACCATTAGAGAACGTTCTGTATACGTTATTGTAAGGGTTCCACATGAAAACCTCCCAGCAACATTTTGGGAATGTTAGTTTATGGTTATAAAATAAGAACCTAAAAATAACCATTAGAGAACGTTCTGTAGAAAAAAATTATAGGTAAAATTTCCCGGACTAGTTGAAAAGGACATTTATTGACTATTATATTGATATATTATACAAGTTTTGTTGAGCTCGCTAGAGTACAAAAGAATAAACTATTTTTATATGAAATTTTATTAACCTTATGAACCAGAACTGTGGCAGCTACCTAGAAACAAATGAGTAGCCTTGCCGGATTACAGTTGTGTACGGTTGAGTACTGTTGAGTACAGTTGAGTACAGATGAGCACGGTTGAGTACAGTTGAGCACGGTTGAGTACGGTTGAGTAGAGTTGAGTACAGTTGAGTACAGTTGAGCATGGTTGAGCACGGTTCAGTACAGTTGAGCACGGTTGAGTACGGTTGAGTGCGGTTGAGTACAGTTGAGTACAGTTGAGCACGGTTCAGTACAGTTGAGTACAGTTGAGCATGGTTGAGCACGGTTCAGTACAGTTGAGCACGGTTGAGTACGGTTGAGTACAGTTGAGCATGGTTGAGCACGGTTCAGTACAGTTGAGCACGGTTGAGTACGGTTGAGTGCGGTTGAGTACAGTTGAGTACAGTTGAGTACAGTTGAGTACGGTTCAGTACAGTTGAGCACGGTTCAGTACAGTTGAGTACAGTTGAGCATGGTTGAGCACGGTTCAGTACAGTTGAGCACGGTTCAGTACAGTTGAGTACAGTTGAGCATGGTTGAGCACGGTTCAGTACAGTTGAGCACGGTTGAGTACGGTTGTGCGGTTGAGTACAGTTGAGTACAGTTGAGTACAGTTGAGCACGGTTGAGTACAGTTGAGCGCGGTTGAGTACAGTTGAGTACAGTTGAGTACAGTTGAGCATGGTTGAGCACGGTTCAGTACAATTGAGCACGGTTGAGTACGGTTGAGCACGGTTGAGTACAGTTGAGTGCGGTTGAGTACAGTTGAGTACAGTTGAGTACAGTTGAGCATGGTTGAGCACGGTTCAGTACAGTTGAGCACGGTTGAGTACGGTTGAGCGCGGTTGAGTGCGGTTGAGCGCGGTTGAGTGCGGTTGAGCGCGGTTGAGTGCGGTTGAGTGCGGTTGAGTACAGTTGAGTACAGTTGAGCACGGTTCAGTACAGTTGAGCACGGTTCAGTACAGTTGAGCACGGTTGAGTACAGTTGAGTACGGTTGAGCACGGTTGAGCACGGTTGAGTACAGTTGAGTACAGTTGAGTACGGTTGGTTAACCTTGCCCAGAAATCTGAGCCGAGAACAGTTTGTAATTGCAAAAGGCTGAACCGTGGAAATGCTCCTAAAAATGTTCCTTAACGTGCTCAGAACCATTCGCAAAACAGTGGAAAAGCGGCTTATGATGTCTTAATATATCGCCACTGTAGGCAGCTCACTGTTAAGTTACATTCACCAGTTCAGTAAATGTCATGACATGAAACAGCATTCACAGTAAGCATAAATAAATGTTTCTTCATACCTTGCCCCCTGAGTCTCCATAGTTACCAGGTCTTCCCGGCTCGCCATCTTTTCCAGGATCTCCCTGAGACAACAAACAAACCCAACAGAGATGCTTCTGAGTGCATAGAGGTTTTTGTTGTAGATTAATGACATACAGTACAGAAACTGATAGCTGAGGAAATGTGTCTGTGATTGAATGATATATGAAATAATGGACTGCATTAATTTTATAAGCGCAGATCCTTCTCTTACTCTCTCTCCTTTGCGTCCATATTGACCGGGGTCACCTTTCGGACCTGGTTCTCCCTGCAAGCCCTATAAGACACAATGACATAAAAACAGCTTAGGAGAGGAACACTGAACCATGCATTTTTCTTTAATGCAGAATGTAAACGAACAGTTAAACACTTTACAGAGTAAGCGGGCTGGATGTCAGATATGGTAAATGTTTGGCTGCTCAAGAGACAAACATCCTGGAGTCCAGATGCAGTGGAAACAGCCACTCGTAACAATGATGACAAACCAAACAACAAATAAGCATTGCTCAATGGAGAGGGAACATTCCCAGTGTATTGAGTTCACTGTGTATGGGATGAGAAGGTCCATCCACTTATCCAACTAACCCTTTACTAAGCTCAGCCTTAAAAGCTCCTACCTTAGCAACTGTTGCCGTAGCAACTGTTGCCGTCTACCATATTCTCAGACAAACTTTTGCTCTTTTACATTGGGTGCAGTGTTGGGTAAGTTACTTAAAAATAGTAATCCTTACTTAACCAATTACTTAATTGGAAAAGTAATCACATTACTAATTACTTTACTTTTAAGTTACTTTTCTGCTCAACAAATTCATAATAATGTCTATATGTCCAAGTATAAGTCATACACTCAGTACCTCACATTTGTCTTTCACAATAACTTGTTACGGGACCATAATTGATGTATTCTATATAAATAAATAATATATTAGAAGTAAACATGACTATAACTGTTCTGAGACCAGTGCAGACAGACAACACACTGGAGGTTAAGTAATGCACTAAATAGGGAGCAAGGGAGCATCCTATAGCTCTCCTATAACTGTTCTGAGACCAGTGCAGACAGACAGTACATTGGAGGTTAAGTAATGCACTAAATAGGGAGCAAGGGAGCATCCTATAGCTCTTCTATAACTGTTCTGAGACCAGTGCAGACAGACAGCACACTGGAGGTTAAGTAATGCACTAAATAGGGAGCAAGGGAGCATCCTATAGCTCTCCTATAACTGTTCTGAGACCAGTGCAGACAGACAGCACACTGGAGGTTAAGTAATGCACTAAATAGGGAGCAAGGGAGCATCCTATAGCTCTCCTATAACTGTTCTGAGACCAGTGCAGACAGACAGCACACTGGAGGTTAAGTAATGCACTGTTAGACTCTGTAAACTTAGTAAAGGGTTGATAAGCTTCTGATATGGACCTATAACTGATCTTGATTGCATCTGGGTCACATTACAATGACATCACGCTCACATTCATGCACGTCGCTGCTATACAGTCTCAGGTGTTGATAAACTCAAGGTGCCGGTTCTACTTACATGTGGCCCCGGTGACCCTTTGCAGCCTGGAAGACCAGCAAACCCGGGCTCACCCTACGAAATACAAAACAAACACATGAAACATCAACAGTCTTCTTCATGGAGGGGCACGAGGTCAACACTCATAACTGGGTGTAATTGATGTAACACAAAGAAACACGGAGACATTCAAAAACAAGACTGCATGATATCGAGAAACAAAGTAACAACAGAAAAAGATCCACAGGAAGTGGCAATCACACAATGAAGATGTCATGTGTAGAGCTACATGCTGGGAATTTATTAAGAGCAAAATAATCCCCATGTTTAGGACAAAGTCAAGTCAAGGGTCAGAGAAACAAGACACTTAAGAGAAGAAACAAAGCAGGAATGGGGCAGGAAGACAGAATAGGAAGAGTGTTCTTACACAGGACGACAGAGAAACACCCGTTCAACTCAAATCAGTTAAATGCACATTTTGATGTTACCATGGTTACAGTGACAGAATATGCACCAAAACTCATTTCAATCACCACATTTTTCTTCTTTTTCTGTGGAACACAAAAGGATTCATTTTGCCAAATGTCCAGGCTGGTCTTTTCCAAACACTGACAGCAGAAATGGGCAAAACATCGTGATATCGATGTATAAATGGCTTTAAAAGTTTTAAATGCAAAAGTTGTATTCATTGCACGCTTTGTGGAACCAAAAACAATATTTTATTTTATTATTGTCACTGCAATGCCTCTGTAGTTTTATTTGTTTAAATGCCTGACAATCATTGGATTGCATATATATTTATATATTTGTTGTCTGAAGAATAATTTATGTTTGAAAAGTCCATGAACGATGTACAATCTCTCATGAACACGTTCAAAAATATTTATTATATCATTTACATCTATCATTTGTAACATAATCTGTTTTGATAAGTGGCCAATGGAGGGGGGGTCTGTGTATCTCAGCGAGTATTGACGCTGACTATCACACCTGGAGTCGTGAGTTCGAATCCAGGGCGTGCTGAGTGACTCCAGTCAGGTCTCCTAAGCAACCAAATTGTCCCGGTTGCTAGGGAGGGTAGAGTCACATGGGGTAACCTCCTCGTGGTCACTATAATGTGGTTCTCGCTCTCGGTGGGGCGTGTGGTGAGTTGTGCGTGGATGCTGCGGAGAATAGCGTGAAGCCTCCACACGCGCTACATCTCCACGGTAACGCGCTCAACAAGTCACGTGATAAGATGTGCGGATTGATGATCTCAGACACGGAGGCAACTGAGATTCGTCCTCTGCCATCCGGATTGAGGCGAGTCACTACACCACCACGAGGTCTTAGAGCGCATCGGGAATTGGGCATTACAGATTGGGGATTAAATAAAGAAAAATAAAATAAATAATTATTTTACAATTGGCATTAAAATATCTAATTTTATGATTTTACACCATCAAAACTTTTACACTTTACACTTAAAGTCTATTCAAATATTATTTTAATTTGATTAATTATATTAAATTCAATATAAAATAAATATTAAAATTCTCCTTGTCCAGCTTAATTTTTTGGAATATTTTCCACTGAAACGTCACGATTCCGGAGAAAATTGCAAAACCCATGATCACTTTACAAATAATAAATGTAGATTAATTAATTAATTTATAAATTTGATTTATTATAGATTAATTTACCTTTGAGTAGCCTACACTGCACAGTAGCACAGACGGGCTGGGACATGAAGAGTGATATGTAGCCTATAAGTTAATTGTCAGATGCTCAAAACATTTTTATGACATAATATCTCGTTACTACAAAAAAAGATTTTATAACATAACTGAAGGAAAATAATAAGTATGTGTGGCAGGGCGGAGGGTGGGGCCGGGTCATCAATAATCTCCCTCTCGTCGCACCATCGTCTGCCATCGGCCTTTATCCCTGTCGGGGGCTTGATTAGCCTGATACGGGACCGGGTGTGTATCATCACGACCCGGCCCCGCCCTCCGCCCTACCACATCATGTGACAGCATTGGACCACCAAAACAGAGCAGTGCAGATATACACTGAAGTGAGCAGCACACACAGACTATTAACAGTATTACAGCCCTTAGCGGTTTAATCATGTATGGAAAAGAGCAGTCAGGACATTCGCCCAAAATGTCCTGTTTTTGTTCCACAGAAAACAGAAAGTCCAAATTTCAATGAAGTCACAAGCACTCACCTTACGTCCATCGACGCCATCAAGTCCCCTTTCTCCCTTGTCTCCCTGAAAGGACGATTGACACACATTTCAGCTTGAACAACAAGAACAAGAGAGACGATATGATTTAAGAGCATGATGATAAACACTCGTCTCACCTTGAAGCCATTATTACCTCTTTCTCCCTGCAGAAAGAATACAAGTGTTTAAGTGACAGATGTACAGTTGCAGAATGAATTCAGAGATCAGATAAGTGACTGTGTGCACTCTTGAAATAATGTCTTAATAATATTGTGATTAAATCAGAAAAGAAAGCTCAGCCTCTTTCACCTTCTCGCCTCTTATTCCTTGGTCTCCCTGGAAGAAAAGGAAACCATTATAGATTATTCCTTCAACAAAAGCACAGATATCAACTCTAACATAGACTGAATGTAAATAATCGTGGGAGAGAAAGAGAGAGAGAGAGAGAGAGAGAGAGAGAGAGAGCGGGAGACAAACCTTCATTCCTTGGTAACCGACAGGACCCGGATCACCAGCATTTCCCTATTAGGAGAAAAAGAAAAAAGACATATACTGTATATGACAGATCCTGAAGTTGTAACAGCTGCAGAAGATGAAAGGGGGGGGGGGGGGGTGGGGCGTTTGGGGGTCAGTCCAGAGTTTAGATTTGATTTGATTATAAACAAAGAGACCCGAGGACACATGGAACATTTACAAGACAATGATTTCATGCTCATGTGAAAACTATTAATGTTGGGACTCACTTTATATTAGGTGTTTAACTACTATGTTAAACTCTATTTACCCGCCAGCGGGTCCAAAGGGGGGGCTATATCTCGAACAAATGTTACGTTTAAAACGTTAAAGTCTCCGTATACGTAAGTCGGGCATATGAGGTTTAATTTGAAAGCTTAGAATCTGAATTTTTCAGAGATAAACATCACTTCTGCATTTATGTTACTTAAAATAACAAAATAAGGCTCATAAATAAATAACCCAACCATTACCCTAAACCTAACCCAACCCTTACCATTAACCTAACCCAACCATTACCCTAAACCTAACCCAACCCTTACCCTAAACCTAACCCAACCCTTACCATTAACCTAACCCAACCATTACCCTAAACCTAATCCAACCCTTACCCTAAACCTAACCCAACCCTTACCATTAACCTAACCCAACCATTACCCTAAACCTAATCCAACCATTACCCTAAACCTAATCCAACCATTACCCTAAACCTAACCCAACCCTTACCCTAAACCTAACCCAACCCTTACCATTAACCTAACCCAACCATTACCCTAAACCTAATCCAACCATTACCCTAAACCTAACCCAACCATTACCCTAAACCTAACCCAACCCTTACCCTAAACCTAATCCAACCATTACCCTAAACCTAATCCAACCATTACCCTAAACCTAACCCAACCCAACCATTAACCTAACCCAACCATTACCCTAAACCTAACCCAACCCTTACCATTAACCTAACCCAACCATTACCCTAAACCTAACCCAACCCTTACCCTAAACCTAATCCAACCCTTACCATTAACCTAACCCAACCCTTACCCTAAACCTAATCCAACCATTACCCTAAACCTAATCCAACCCTTACCATTAACCTAACCCAACCCTTAGACTAAACCTAATCCAACCATTACCCTAAACCTAATCCAACCATTACCCTAAACCTAACCCAACCATTACCCTAAACCTAACCCAACCATTACCCTAAACCTAACCCAACCCTTACCATTAACCTAACCCAACCATTACACTAAACCTAAAACCAAACCTTACCCTAAACCTAAGCAAACCCTTACCCTAAACCTAATCCAACCATTACTCTAAACCTAACCCAACCCTTACCCTAAACCTAACCCAACCCTTACCCTAAACCTAATCCAACCATTACCCTAAACCTAAGCAAACACTTACCTTAAACCTAATCCAACCATTACTCTAAACCTAACCCAACCCTTACACTAAACCTAATCCAACCATTACTCTAAACCTAACCCAACCCTTACCCTAAACCTAATCCAACCATTACTCTAAACCTAACCCAACCCTTACCCTAAACCTAATCCAACCCATACCCTAAACCTAACCCAACCCTTACCCTAAACCTAACCCAACCATTTCCCTAAACCTAACACAACCCTTACCCTAAACCTAATCCAACCATTACCCTAAACCTAACCCAACCCTTACCCCTAAACCTAATCCAACCATTACCCTAAACCTAATCCAACCATTACCCTAAACCTAACACAACCCTTACCCTAAACCTAATCCAACCATTACCCTAAACCTTACCCTAAACCTAATCCAACCATTACCCTAAACCTAACCCAGCCATTACCTTAAACCAAACCCAACCCTTACCCTAAACCTAACCCTACCCTTACCCTAAACCTAATCCAACCATTACTCTAAACCTAACCCAACCCTTACCCTAAACCTAACCCAACCCTTACCCTAAACCTAATCCAACCATTACCCTAAACCTAAGCAAACACTTACCTTAAACCTAATCCAACCATTACTCTAAACCTAACCCAACCCTTACACTAAACCTAATCCAACCATTACTCTAAACCTAACCCAACCCTTACCCTAAACCTAATCCAACCATTACTCTAAACCTAACCCAACCCTTACCCTAAACCTAATCCAACCCATACCCTAAACCTAACCCAACCCTTACCCTAAACCTAACCCAACCATTTCCCTAAACCTAACACAACCCTTACCCTAAACCTAATCCAACCATTACCCTAAACCTAACCCAACCCTTACCCCTAAACCTAATCCAACCATTACCCTAAACCTAATCCAACCATTACCCTAAACCTAACACAACCCTTACCCTAAACCTAATCCAACCATTACCCTAAACCTTACCCTAAACCTAATCCAACCATTACCCTAAACCTAACCCAGCCATTACCTTAAACCAAACCCAACCCTTACCCTAAACCTAACCCTACCCTTACCCTAAACCTAATCCAACCATTACCCTAAACCTAACCCAACCCTTACCCTAAACCTAACCCAACCCTTACCCTAAACCTAATCCAACCATTACCCTAAACCTAACCCAACATTACCCTAAACCTAACCCAACCCTTACCCTAAACCTAACCCAACCCAACCCTTACCCTAAACCTAATCCAACCATTACCCTAAACCTAATCCAACCCTTACCCTAAACCTAATCCAACCCTTACCCTAAAACTAATCCAACCCTTACCCTAAACCTAAACCTAACCCAACCCTTACCATTAACCTAACCCAACCATTACCCTAAACCTAACCCAACCCTTACCCTAAACCTAACCAAACCCTTACCATAAACCTAACCCAACCCTTACCATAAACCTAACCCAACCATTACCCTAAACCTAATCCAACCATTACCCTAAACGTAACCCAACCCTTACCCTAAACCTAATCCAACCCTTACCCTAAACCTAACCCAACCCTTACCCTAAACCTAACCCAACCATTACCCTAAACCCAACCCAACCCTTACCCTAAACCCAACCCAACCCTTACCCTAAACCTAACCCAACCATTACCCTAAACCTAACCCAACCATTACCCTAAACCTAACCCAACCTTTACCCTAAACCTAACCCAACCCTTACCCTAAACCTAACCCAACCCTTACCCAAAAACCTAACCCAACCCTTACCCTAAACCTAATCCAACCATTACCCTAAACCTAACCCAACCCTTACCCTAAACCTAACCCAACCATTACCCTAAACCTAACCCAACCCAACCATTACCCTAAACCTAACCCAACCCAACCATTACCCTAAACCTAACCCAACCATTACCCTAAACCTAATCCAACCCTTACCCTAAACCTAACCCAACCCTTACCATTAACCTAACCCAACCATTACCCTAAACCTAATCCAACCATTACCCTAAACCTAATCCAACCATTACCCTAAACCTAACCCAACCCTTACCCTAAACCTAACCCAACCCTTACCATTAACCTAACCCAACCATTACCCTAAACCTAATCCAACCATTACCCTAAACCTAACCCAACCATTACCCTAAATCTAACCCAACCCTTACCCTAAACCTAATCCAACCATTACCCTAAACCTAACCCAACCATTACCCTAAACCTAACCCAACCATTACCCTAAACCTAACCCAACCTTTACCCTAAACCTAACCCAACCCTTACCCTAAACCTAACCCAACCCTTACCCAAAAACCTAACCCAACCCTTACCCTAAACCTAATCCAACCATTACCCTAAACCTAACCCAACCCTTACCCTAAACCTAACCCAACCATTACCCTAAACCTAACCCAACCCAACCATTACCCTAAACCTAACCCAACCCAACCATTACCCTAAACCTAACCCAACCATTACCCTAAACCTAATCCAACCCTTACCCTAAACCTAACCCAACCCTTACCATTAACCTAACCCAACCATTACCCTAAACCTAATCCAACCATTACCCTAAACCTAATCCAACCATTACCCTAAACCTAACCCAACCCTTACCCTAAACCTAACCCAACCCTTACCATTAACCTAACCCAACCATTACCCTAAACCTAATCCAACCATTACCCTAAACCTAACCCAACCATTACCCTAAATCTAACCCAACCCTTACCCTAAACCTAATCCAACCATTACCCTAAACCTAACCCAACCCTTACCCTAAACCTAACCCAACCATTACCCTAAACCTAACCCAACCCAACCATTACCCTAAACCTAACCCAACCCAACCATTACCCTAAACCTAACCCAACCATTACCCTAAACCTAATCCAACCCTTACCCTAAACCTAACCCAACCCTTACCATTAACCTAACCCAACCATTACCCTAAACCTAATCCAACCATTAACCTAAACCTAATCCAACCATTACCCTAAACCTAACCCAACCCTTACCCTAAACCTAACCCAACCCTTACCATTAACCTAACCCAACCATTACCCTAAACCTAATCCAACCATTACCCTAAACCTAACCCAACCATTACCCTAAACCTAACCCAACCCTTACCCTAAACCTAATCCAACCATTACCCTAAACCTAATCCAACCATTACCCTAAACCTAACCCAACCCAACCATTAACCTAACCCAACCATTACCCTAAACCTAACCCAACCCTTACCATTAACCTAACCCAACCATTACCCTAAACCTAACCCAACCCTTACCCTAAACCTAATCCAACCCTTACCATTAACCTAACCCAACCCTTACCCTAAACCTAATCCAACCATTACCCTAAACCTAATCCAACCCTTACCATTAACCTAACCCAACCCTTACCCTAAACCTAATCCAACCATTACCCTAAACCTAATCCAACCATTACCCTAAACCTAACCCAACCATTAACCTAACCCAACCATTACCCTAAACCTAACCCAACCATTACCCTAAACCTAACCCAACCCTTACCATTAACCTAACCCAACCATTACACTAAACCTAAAACCAAACCTTACCCTAAACCTAAGCAAACCCTTACCCTAAACCTAATCCAACCATTACTCTAAACCTAACCCAACCCTTACCCTAAACCTAACCCAACCCTTACCCTAAACCTAATCCAACCATTACCCTAAACCTAAGCAAACACTTACCTTAAACCTAATCCAACCATTACTCTAAACCTAACCCAACCCTTACACTAAACCTAATCCAACCATTACTCTAAACCTAACCCAACCCTTACCCTAAACCTAATCCAACCATTACTCTAAACCTAACCCAACCCTTACCCTAAACCTAATCCAACCCATACCCTAAACCTAACCCAACCCTTACCCTAAACCTAATCCAACCATTACTCTAAACCTAACCCAACCCTTACCCTAAACCTAATCCAACCCATACCCTAAACCTAACCCAACCCTTACCCTAAACCTAACCCAACCATTTCCCTAAACCCAACCCAACCATTACCCTAAACCTAACCCAACCCTTACACTAAACCTAACCCAACCCAACCCTAAAGCTAACCCAACCATAACCCTAAACCTAACCCTTACCCTAAACCTAACCCAACCCTTACCATAAACCTAACCCAACCCTTACCCTAAACCTAACCCAACCCTTACCCTAAACCTAACCCAACCATTACCCTAAACCTAACCCAACCATTACCCTAAACCTAACCCAACCCAACCCTAAACCTAACCCAACCCTTACACTAAACCTAACCCAACCCTTACCCTAAACCTAACCCAACCATTACCCTAAACCTAACCCAACCATTACCCTACACCTAACCCAACCCAACCCTAAACCTAACCCAACCCTTACCCTAAACCTAACCCAACCCTAAACCTAACCCAACCATTACCCTAAACCTAACCCAACCCTTACCCTAAACCTAACCCAACCATTACCCTAAACCTAACCCAACCATTACCCTAAACCTAACCCAACCCTTACCCTAAACCTAACCCAACCCTTACCCTAAACCTAACCCAACCCTTACCCTAAACCTAACCCAACCATTACCCTAAACCTAACCCAACCCTAAACCTAACCCAACCCTTACACTAAACCTAACCCAACCCAACCCTAAAGCTAACCCAACCATAACCCTAAACCTAACCCAACCCTAAACCTAACCCAACCCTTACACTAAACCTAACCCAACCATTACCCTAAACCTACCCCAACCATTACCCTAAACCTAACCCAACCCAACACCTAACCCAACCATTACCCTAAACCTAACCCAACCCAACCCTAAACCTAACCCAACCCTTACCCTAAACCTAACCCAACCATTACCCTAAACCTAACCCAACCATTACCCTAAACCTAACCCAACCCAACCCTAAACCTAACCCAACCCTTACACTAAACCTAACCCAACCCTTACACTAAACCTAACCCAACCCTTACCCTAAACCTAACCCAACCATTACCCTAAACCTAACCCAACCCTTACCCTAAACCTAATCCAACCCTTACCCTAAACCTAACCCAACCCTTACCCTAAACCTAACCCAACCATTACCCTAAACCTAACCCAACCCAACCCTAAACCTAACCCAACCCTTACCCTAAACCTAACCCAACCCTAAACCTAACCCAACCATTACCCTAAACCTAACCATTACCCTAAACCTAACCCAACCCAACCCTAAACCTAACCCAACCCTTACCCTAACCCAACCCAACCCAACCCAACCCTAAACCTAACTCTAATCTAAATACTAACCCTAAATTTACCCATACATAAACCTCAATAGCAGCCAATGTGAATCTTGAGAAATGTTCAAAACAGCCTGTAGTAACACAATAATTACTTTGTATTGTATGTATTTTAATGTTAGTACATAGTAGTTAAAGACACTTAATATAAAGTGTGTGACCTAATGTTGTAAATAATGTTAATAAGCATACAGAATAAGGCTTACTTTTTTACCTCACATCTGTTTATTCTGACTTTATTAACAGTATTTATACTATACTGTTATGTTGAAGTCATGACATTTACTAATGAAAGTTATAAAATAAAACTAGATTTTTACATTCTGTGCTCATGCAAAAGTTGCCGTCACAATGCTAGGGTTTTGTGGGTGGATCCATGATTTGAGGTATCTAGGTGTCACAAACTAAAAAATATGAGCAATAGAGCACAACAGTCGGGTTCCGGAAGTCGATTTTTTTACATAGGCGAATTGTTTGTAAACGATAACTTATAATTATTTACAAACAGATCTACCGTGAGCTCTGAGGTTGTTAATCAATGGTATATGCTTTCGTTGAAGCCATAAGTCTGTTTTATTTCATCATATTTTTTAATTCTTTTTTTTCTCCCCAATTTGGCACGCCCAATTCCCAATGCGCTGACGTTATGACGTTAAGTATAGAGTTTTGTACTTTTTAAATACTTTTCTCAGAGCTGGTTGCTTTGGTTTTTATCAAGGACTTACTGAAACCCCAATGGGAAAAATACTTCCGGAACTATGACGGCTGAAAAAGTGTCCTTCAAACAGCCTTCAACAGCAGATATGAAGATGCTTACCAGAGGACCAACATCTCCTTTCTCTCCCGGCATTCCTGGTCTTCCAGTCTCTCCCTGCAAGATAAGGAAACGTGAGGACACAGTTCTCTGTGCATGCTGAGTGTGGATCACTTATCTGGGCCGTAATGTGTTAATACTCACTCTGTTTCCAGGATCTCCTCGGGGTCCCACAGGGCCTACAGGGGCCTGTGAAGATACAACATGAAACAGACAGAGAGTTATCTTCATATAGATCAGTGAGGTGTATTGAGAGGGATAAACAGGTCATTTTACTCACATTGCAGTCGAAGGAGCAGCACTGAGGGAAGATTGAAAAGATACAATTAAACAATCACCATTGAAAAAACATCAATCAAATGACGTATTGGATATACAAATAATGTGCGGGAGCTGATGACAGCTACATACCACATCCTTTGTTTCGTTTGTCTGGAAAGCAAATGGATAAACAGAGAAGATTATCATGTAAATTGATCATTTATAAAATAATTCCCTCTGCATTGAGCTCATGTGTTATGAGATAAATCAATAATATCTGTCAGCTCTATGATATAAGCCAATAAACTAGAACATATTTAGTAGAGTTTACAAATAAATAAATATTTGCTTGCACAATTTCAAGCAGAGGAATTCTTTGTGTGTTTTGGTCAGTCAGATCCTAATTATGGCAAGTTTGTGCGATGACACTCACAATCATGTTGATGATGGTGCGTATAGTGTTCATTTGTGGCGAGCGCGATTTGTCTGCGGCGGTGAAGTTCTGTCTGTAATTTTGGTCTGTGGCAATGACAGACAGTCTGTTGTCCTGGGAAGAAGACAATTGAAAGACAAGGGAAAAAGTTAATGTTTGTCCAAAAACATCTGCATGAGAAAATGTCTCTCTTTCTCATGCAGCACAAAACCCTTGTGGTTCATTTTGGCCATTAGCATGTAAATTGACCAATTCACGGTCTGCTCTTTTTTACCGTGCCATTGAGTGATGGGTAGATGTGAAATCAGATCTAACCCTGAGTGCAGGAGTACTGTCGGCTACATTAGAATAATTCAAGGGCTGTTTTTATTTAACCCTTTAAGCTCTGAAGATGGTTTTAAAGGTTTCAGTGGCATACCCAATATTAAAGGCTTATAGACAAAAAAGGTGTCATTGTAATATAACTTTTCAGTGATATAGATCATCGATTATGATACAAAATCACACAAAACTTGAGACAAAAATGTACTTTTTTCCCCTTATTTAACATTATATATCTCTGGGTGTTAGCTCAGAAAATCTGCTTTTGTTTTGTTCCCAATCATGTCAACTTCATTTAAGAAAATGTTTGTGTTGATACGACAAAGCAATCAAAAGTTCCAACATAACAAATATAATTGATCATAGTGTCCAAAAACATCTCCAAACAAATAAAAGATAATAATTGTACATAAGAACTAATTACACATGCAAACACAACAATGACTAAAGGTTTGCATAGCATGCAGACATGATTTTAGTCATGAGATTTCACAGAATGAGTTTCATTCTGTGTCATTTGAGTCATCATTGAGTCTGTGTCATGTATTTGGCACCATCTCCTGGTGGTCATATGTAACATTGTGCTTCATGTGGATTATCTAATGATCTATACATCCGATTACCATGCTGGCCACCCCATCCGAGCTTAAAGTCTAAACGTGTTATTTTACTGTAATTAATTATATAAACAATAACATGTTTAAATAAATGAACACAATTAATCGTGTCCCCTAACCTGACATTCATATTAGATGCATTTTTCTATCTGTGCTGAATTATGGGTCAGTGGCCATTTACGTTGAGGTCTTAAAGGGCCAGACAGCTTAAAACCGAGTGTTTCAGACAGAGGGACAAAAAAATGGTGGATAAATATTATATACGACTAAATTATGCAAAAAAATTATAATAACATTCTAAGTGGATATCAGGGATGATAATAAATGAGCATGTCATGACCCCTTTAAAAAAAAAGGCTAAATACAATTTGAGATATTGAGTTTAGCATTTTTCGTTGGTTTGCAGGTGCTCTGTGGGCGTGCCATCTGAGATTTTCTGTTAACAAATGATGTTTTTGAACCCTTGTGTGCATCAAACCAGACAAACTTATTAACACAAACGATATTCGCCACAAAAAGTGCACATCAGGAAGGTGTAAGTAGCCTGTCTGTGTATACGGTACCTCCTGGTCAGGTGAGATGGCCACAGAAAACACTTTGATGGCGTGCTGTCGAGCCTCATTTGTGGCCTCCTGGATTCCGCCACATGGTTCCTTGTACCCGGTCAAAGGGTGCCCGTCTGTCACCACCACAATGTACTTATTCTCATGATAGTGGGAACCCCTGCAGGCAGATATAAACCAGTTATACTCCTGACATAATCAAGTGCAACGGCTATACAATCGGCGCTTCCGCCAGCTCCCTGTATCTGTTTGAATTGACCAAACACTGGCATGATGTACGTCCCTCTGTGGTAAACAGAGCGGAACTTCTGAATCCTTGTGTGAGCGCGCCAACGTGATGACATCACGCGACAGCGACGTGAGGCATTGAGTGTTTACAGGTGATTTTTTTTATATAATAAAGTTTTAATTAGCGCTTCGTTTTTCACACAAACGTATGGATTCACTTCAGAAGACATTACTTGATTGGCGGGAGTCGTGTGCTTTTTGGACTGTCACAAATTGGCGTCTAAAAACCAGGGACACTTTCCTAAAAATCTTAAATCCTGTTGTGATGATGAAAGAACGTCAGAAACATATTGGATGACCTGAGTGTGAGTAAATGATCAGCACATTTTCATTTTTGGGTGAACTGTTCCTTTAACACTCTGGGGTCGACGGACGTGTCGGCACGTCCTGCTGGATATTTTCATCATTACAGCGGAAACAACATAAAATTCTCCATCATTTGGGGTATATAGATACGTCTAAGACATCATTAGAGACTATAAAGGGTCTACTTTTATTTGTGTACACTCATAATAACAATGAAACATTGTGCTTTTGTAAAATAAAGAAAATAAAAAGGGCGAGTTTTCTGCGCGTTTGCAGCGATACACACGAGGAAACTCCTGGATAGTGACGAAGAGTTACATTTTCCTCAGAAGAAGAGCGGGACTCTGATGAAAGTTTGTATTTTGAAGAGAGATTTGATCCAGCCGAGGACACAATTTCAGACGAGTAAGTCATTTAGTTTTCATTAGTTGACATGTTATTTCATATAAACTTGAACATATTTTACTAGCGGGACTGTTTCCAGACTTGCCAGACAGGATTCAGAGTATTAACATTTGAAATATGTCCTAATAAGCAAGTTTTAGTTACATTTAAATGCTGTTTCGCAAAAGCAGGTCTTTAAATTATATGCTGTACAATATAAATATGATATAAAAATAATATGAATGTTTATATTTGATCTAGTGTTTATAATGCCTCATTATCATCAACAAAGCTTGTGCTTGCAAATATGTGTTCAGGTTAAATGAGTAAAATGCACTTTAAATATGCCCATATTAGTAAATCAGCATATTATAATGATTTCTGAAGGATCATGTGACACTGAAGACGGCAGTAATGATGCGGAAAATTCAGCTTTGATCACAAATTGCATTTTACAATATATTCAAATAGAAAACTGTTCTTTTAAATTGTAAAAAGAGTTCACAATCTATCAAATAAATGCAGCCTTGGTGAGCAGAAGAGACTTCTTTTAACGGTAGTGTAGGTCTAAAATTAAGTAAAGTCTTTATGTAAAGAAAATATACAGTCAGATTACTTCTTTTAACTTAAAACTTGATTTTGATCATTAAGTCTCCTCACATTCATTCTCTCTGTCACATTCCTCATTGATGGGCTCAGGGGAGGGTCTTTTGTCTCCTCAGGTGTGAATTACAATCAATATTCATGATCGTTCACGCCTCCTCGCATATGACCTTTCAACACTAAAAGTGTCTTACAAAAGTTCAATTACTATATTGTTTTGTATGAATGAGTGATCAGGATGCTTTTTGCATCATTTTGTAGCAAAAACTCTAGACTACAAGATCCAGTTCTCAAAACTCTAGTGGACAAATGTTTAGTACATGTTATATGGCCTTATTTCAATGACTTAAATATTTAGTTTTTAATAAACGCTATTTTCTCAAAATACAAACATGTACACACATGTTGCTCACATGTTATTGTAGCCCTGTTTGTGCTGAATACAGTGTTATCAGACTTTAGCCATTAATATGTTTTTAAGCAACTGAAAAAAGCACAAATGTCAAGGCATGTCAAAACTTCTCCAGGTCCCAAAACACGCTCAGACCCCAGAGGGTTAAGTGATGCTGCGCACTATTCTCAGAGTGTTGCTTAAAAGGCTTTAAACTGATATTGTGTCTTCATGTATGTGCAACTTTAAACAATTCACATACGCTCTGAGCAGTTCAGCGATGCCCTCCTTGATGGCACAGTCAGTGTACGTTCCCTTGCCAATGTATTTGATTCCGTCTATGGCAGACTTCAGTTCAGCACGCTTTGTGTTCAGGTCAACCAGTCCCATGACCAGCTCAGTGTCGTCACTGTAATGAAGAGCTCCAGAGTTCCAGGTCACTTCACGATCACACGGCTGCCGCCTGGAGACAACACAGGAAATGAAATTATATAGATATTATATTATGAAAGCTAGCGTTGCTCTGTAAACAGTCAGCGTGAATGAATAACATACATGTCTTTCAGTTCATCGATGAAAAGTTTTGTGAAGCTCTTGATTTGGTTGATGAAGAAATCTGGTGGATTGGCCCTGAGAGCGACACTCTCAGAGGTGTCCAACACGAAGAACAGATCCACGGGACATTCTGCGGGAAGAGGACATTCACAACATCATGATCCGTTAGCCATGCTAGCGATTACTCGTTCACAGCTGCAGAAGTCATACAGTGAAACTAAATCTTCAACGTCTGAAGCGTGAGAATGTCGAGCTGTTGATTAAAGGTAACTTCCAGAAACATCTAACGTGTGTATGTGAATTAGAGGTACAGCGCTATATCGATTGTACTAATATATCGGTGCCGATAGTTGCTTTTTCAGCACATACATTGTGTCTCCAACTTCATGTTTTGGGAATAATAATAAATCTTTTTCCCGATCTGGTGAAATATATATACAAAAAAACTTTGATTTGGTGAATATATAGGCTATATAAAGCTTATTTGTTTATTTAATAAAGAGCATTGTTATGTGGCCAAGACTCAGTCATTACAAAATAAAAGTCCCAATTGTTTCGGGCTAGTTTACAGTTAAAAGTCCTGCATTATTTATGGTTATTATTGGGATTTTGGTTGAAGAATAAACTGCATATGGGATTATATTCATGTCTGTGCCTGTCATAGCAAGGAAAGAACAAATGTATTTTTATCATTAATATTATCGTCTGATTAATCGGTTATCGGCTTTTCCCACCACATTCGTTTTTATTATTGTTATATAATATTTGTACCATCGGGTTTGATACAAGTTGAGATCAATCGCCACAAAAACTCATCCCTCCTTTTCTTTATAAAAAATAATGCACTTGTGTATTATTTGAGCTGTAAAGTTGTTTAAATCATCGTTTGTATGGTTGTTTTGGGGTTTAAGACATTATGTGGTCATTAAAGAGCAACTATCGGTTTTCAGCCAAAATCTATGCCGACGTTTTTTCTGCATTTACAACAGCTTGGTTCATCCATATTTTTATACCCTTCATCTGGTGAATATGTAGACTATAATAAGTTTAATTTGGTAAAGACATCAATATAGAATATTGTAACAGAACCACGTCTTCTTCATTTCAAAATAAGAGTCCCTGGTGTGGTTCGGCCTTCTTTATTGTTAAAAGTCCCGCGTAGGATTTTATTTATTTTACACTCTTGTAGCATCTACGTCTGTGGCCGTCACATTAAGGAACGACTAAGAAAATGTTTTGCTTTCTATAAATTAATTTTAAAAACTATTGGCCGATTAATCGGTTATTGGCCTTTTCCGCCACCTCAATTATCAGTATCGTCAAATCCACCATTGGTCGACCTCTAGTCGTCATGGCAAAGAAGTTATATTGGATATAGCTTTACACAGATGCTGTTAGTTAGTGATTTCATCACACTAAAATCATGTTAACACTCATATTGTTTACATCTTGTGGCTATACATTGATGAGCTAAAACGTTATGATTAATATACTGTTGGTCCTCCTCGTGCCACTAAAACAGCGCCGACCCGTCGAGACATGGACTCTAAGAGACCCTGAAGGTGTCCTGTGGGATCTGGCACCAAGACATTAGCAGCAGATCCTTCAAGTCCTGTAAGTTGTGAGGTGGAGCCGCTGTGGATCGGACTTGTTGGTCCAGCACATCCCACAGATGCTACATCGGATTGAGATCTGGGGAATTTGGGCAAAACATTGAACACTTCGTCATGTTCCTCAAACCATTCCTGAACAATGTGTGCAGTGTGGCAGAGAGCGCATTATCCTGCTGAAAGAGGGCACTGCCATCAGGGAATACCACTGCCATGAAGGGGTGTACCTGGTCTGCAACTATGTTTAGGTAGGTGGCACGTTGACGTCCACATGAATGGCACAGGGTTTCCCAGCAGAACATTGCCCGGAGCATCACACTCCCTCCACCGGCTTCCCACAGTGCATCCTGCTGCCATCACTTCTGGTAAACGGCACACATGTACACGACCTTCTTCCACTGCTCCATGGCCCAGTTCCGAGGCTCGCGTGCCCATTGTAGGTGTATTTGACGGTGGACAGGGGTCATCATGGGCACTATGCAGCCCCATACGCAGCAGGGCGTGATGCACATTGTGTTGTGACACATTCCTCCCGTAACCATCATTAAACTTTTCTGTGACTTGTGCCACAGTAGACCTTCTGTCGGTTCGGACCAGACGGGATAGCCTTCATTGCCCTCGCGCATCGATGAGTCGTGGGCGCTCAACACCCTGATGTGGTCATAATGTTTTGGCTCATCTGTGTACTTTCAGTGTTTTAAACAAATAGGAAGGATGAGTCGAAAATATTTTTGTGGTAATCAATATAATGCCTTAATAACTTAATATCTCTTTCTTTACTATCCATTATTGATTACTTCCTGATCAAAATATGGTTACTCCCCTACTGGTGGATGATACACTTGCCAATTGGGGTGTGTTCCAATCCAAAGGGGTCATCCCCATCCCCTAATCCCTTCAAAGGGATTACCCTCCACAGTGAGAGCTTTGAAGGATTGAAACATATCAGACGTTTTCCATCCGTATGAACAAATAAATCATCCCTGTGTATACAGTACTTATTGCATTATTTCAACACCTTTATTAGAACACATCAAGCAAATTTACAGTAAAAGAACACAAGCAACAGCCAGGAAACCGCAGGGGGTTCAAATGTTTTTAATGCGTTTATTATAATAATTAAAAGCTTTTATAAACCACAGCGATAAACGGGTGTCAAATGTTTTTTTGGAGGGTTTTTGCAGTTGGTCACACACCTACAGACTTGCAACGTTGAACCCTATGGAAACATTCATTACGAAGGACCCTTCGAAGCAGCTATATATGAGCACTTTGCTTTGGAACGACCCTTTAAAAAAGCCGGCCATGATTGTTCTCCCTTCCAAGTGCCCTTTGTAGGCTGCTTTACCCTGTTTGGAACACAGGGTTGGCCATCTATGCATTGCAGTCACGTGACATTTCAGGTGTTTGAAGATGCATACAGGCGGTAATAGATGTATAGTGTGTGTGCAGAATGTACTGCCCCAATGGCATGAATCAATTCATCTTAAATGGACAGGTCTACCAGATTAACTACATTAATGCACCACACAACGAACAGACAAT
>JAVLUX010000186.1:24110000-24142500 GCA_032164185.1 Moxostoma hubbsi
ATACATACATACTCACACACTCACATACATACTCACATACTCACACTCACATACATACTCACATACTCACACACTCACATACATACTCACATACTCACACACTCACATACATACTCACATACTCACACAGTCACATACTCACACACTCACATACATACATACTCACTCACACACTCACATACATACTCACATACATACTCACATACTCACACACTCACATACATACTCACATACATACATACTCACACACTCACATACTCACATACATACATACTTACTCACACACTCACATACATACTCACACACACACACACTCACATACGCACTCTCACTCACTCACTCACACACTCACACACACTCACATACTCACTCACACACACTCACTCACTCACACACTCTCCTACTCACATACTCGCATACATACTCACATACTCGCATACTCACATACTCACACACTTACATACTCACTCACATACTCACACACTCACTTACTCACATACTCACACACACACACTCACTTACTCTCACACTCACATACTCACTCACACACACACACACACTCACTCGCACACACACTCGCACACTCACTCGCACACTCACTCGCACACTCACTCGCACACTCACTCGCACACTCTCACACACTCACTCGCATACTCACTCACACACTTACATATTCACTCACTCACTCTCACACACTCACTCACACTCTCACATACTCACTCACACACATACTCACACACACACACACTCACTCACTCACTCACTCACACTCACTCACTCACACACTCACTCACATACATACTCACATACATACATACTCACACACTCACATACTCACATACATACATACTTACTCACACACTCACATACATACTCACACACACACACACTCACATACGCACTCTCACTCACTCACTCACACACTCACACACACTCACATACTCACTCACACACACTCACTCACTCACACACTCTCCTACTCACATACTCGCATACATACTCACATACTCGCATACTCACATACTCACACACTTACATACTCACTCACATACTCACACACTCACTTACTCACATACTCACACACACACACTCACTTACTCTCACACTCACATACTCACTCACACACACACACACACTCACTCGCACACACACTCGCACACTCACTCGCACACTCTCACACACTCTCACACACTCACTCGCATACTCACTCACACACTTACATATTCACTCACTCACTCTCACACACTCACTCACACTCTCACATACTCACTCACACACATACTCACACACACACACACACTCACTCACTCACTCACTCACACTCACTCACTCACACACTCACTCACTTACACACACACACTCACACATACTCACACACACTCACTCTCACACACTCACTCACTCACTCACATACTCACACACTCACTCACTCACTCACACACACACACTCACATACTCACACACTCACTCACTCACTCACTCACTCACTCACTCACTCACTCACTCACTCACTCACACTGTCACTCTCACTCACTCACATACACACTCACTTACTCACTCACTTACTCACATACTCACACACACTCACATACTCACACACACTGCCACTCTCACTCACTCACATACACACTCACTTACTCACACACACATGTGAGTGACATGGAAAGGATGAGAAAGTATCTCATTATTTTGATAATGAGAGCAACTAAAATTAGAAATTGGGAAAGAGTGATCATGACTGGGATGGTGCAAGTAAAGACACTGCACTCATTGTACACTGTTGCGTAAACCAGAGACGGGGAAAAACAACTTTCTTGACCTGTATTATTCCTCTGTGTGACTTGCAACAGTTGCAGAGGACGGAGATGGGTGGTCCCTGGGTAACAGGAATAACCCCTTACAAAAATCCACTGTACAGTAATGAATAAGATGGTACGGTTACGGTATATAATATTGACATGGAACTCGTCTACAAAAAATACCATTTTATTACCAAAGTACAGGTCCAGATAAAATAAGTAAATATAGTCCAATAAGTGGAACTAGAGATGAGTGAATTTGCTCGCTTGAACAAACAGTTTGTTTGTTTTCTTTGTTGTGTGTGAATCCAGATGTTTGTGTTTTGGATGAGAATCGTTGAATAGATTCATTCTGCTTGAGAACTATTACAGGAGAGCAGCTTTTGGCCGGAGCTCAGCGAGCTTTTTCCACTGATCTCATTCTCTTGTTTCTCTTTCCGTTTTTTACTCCATGAAAGAAAAAAAATAATTTCCACCCCAAGACTTGGAGGAAAATCCATCTGGAAATAATCATGATTTAATAGTGGAGGCTTACTGTAAATCTGCAGAGAATCTGACAGCTGCGCTGGTTCTTCAGGAGAAACTTCTAGAGGACAATGACATCAGGGATTTTCTGTGGACGAGAGAGAAGCATTCACGGCAATATAAATATGTGACTTGTTCTACACTAAAAACATTTAAATGTCCTGAGTACAAGACACATTTACTTCAGAAGTATAAACTTGTTTTAAGCAGAAATCTGATTCATTTAGTTACCCATAGGTGTAGTGTTAGGTTGGGATGGTATGGACATGTCCCCTAACAACTTTTAGAAAAAAAAGAAAATAAATAACATACGGTACCAACAGTTTTACATAGAAAATACTTCAACTTTATGCTATGTTTTTATTTTCATTTTAATGACTATTAAAGTTTCTCATTATCATAATCTGTGTTTAAATTAGTGTCCCGCCTCTTCTGGAGCACCAATAGTGTTGTCACATGGTACCTGTTACTTTTCTCAGCGCTGTTCAGGATTCACCAATCACAGTCATCTTTGATTACAAATTCTGGAGTCTCCACGGTCAGATTTCCATTTGTATTTGAGGATAGATTTAAACAAAAACACTTTTCATGTTGTTTTCTATATAAGAAATACAAATGGTTGGAACTAGACCATGTAAATTGTCCCCATCTTGAGATGACATTTTGCGCATGTAATTGTTAATTTAGCCCACCCTTTTTTACATTTCCATTTGTTTAATTTTGTTCAATTCCCAATGCGCTGTAAACCCTCGTGGTGGTGTAGTGACTCGCCTCAATCCGGGTGGTGGAGGACAAATCTCAGTTGCCTCCGCGTCTGAGACCGTCAATCCGCACATCTTATCACGTGACTTGTTGAGCGCGTTACCACGGAGATATAGCACGTGTGGAGGCTTCACGCTATTCTACGCGGCATCCACACACAACTCACCACACGCCCCACCGAGAGCGAGAACCACATTATAGTGACCACGAGGAGGTTACCCCATGTGACTCTACACTCCCTAGCAACCGGCCCAATTTGGTTGCTAAGGAGACCTGACTGGAGTCACATTATAGTGACCACGAGGAGGTTACCCCATGTGACTCTACCCTCACTAGCAACCGGGCCAATTTGGTTACCCCATGTGACTCTACCCTCCCTAGCAACCGGGTCAATCTGGTTGCCCCATGTGACTCCACCCTCCCTAGCAACCGGGCCAATTTGGTTGCTAAGGAGACCCGACTGGAGTCACTCAGCACACCCTGGATTCAAACTCGCGACTCCAGGTGTGATAGTCTAAAATAAAAACAACTACAAGAAACAAGGAGGGTCCATTGTTTGGTATCATTTTAAAGAAAACATTTAAAAAATATTTATGATATAGATTATGACAAATTCTGAGACTCTCAGCCTAAGAAACTGTTGGAAAATAAAACAAATCAATCAATTTATCAATTTAATCAATCAAAAGTTCCAACATTACAAATATAATTGATCATAGTGTCCAAAAACATCTCCAAACAAATAAAAGATAATAATTGTACATAAGAACTAATTACACATG
This sequence comes from Moxostoma hubbsi, assembly GCA_032164185.1. NCBI lineage: Eukaryota > Metazoa > Chordata > Actinopteri > Cypriniformes > Catostomidae > Moxostoma > Moxostoma hubbsi. The sequence goes on from JAVLUX010000186.1 coordinate 24,113,869, forward strand.
CAAACACAACAATGACTAAAGGTTTGTATAGCATGCAGACATGATTTTACTCATGAGATTTCACAGAATGAGTTTCATTCTGTGTCATTTGAGTCATCATTGAGTCTGTGTCGTGTATTTGGCACCATCTCCTGGTGGTCATATGTAACAGTCACCAATCACATGTCTCTCTACCCAAATATGGGTGATTTTTACACCTGTCAGAACCCAATCCGATTTGTTTAGCGTTCCATGATGCTACATTATTTCCAATGACATCATCGGATCCAGGAATGCTACAATGTTATCAGCCAGATTGAGAGATGCCAGATGCTGTGTGCATGTTGTGCTACGTGTGGATCATCTAATGATCAATCAATCTGATTATCTTGTGTGTGGGCTCGTTTTAAAGATAATCACCTCCTCTACGTAATGATATGTGATGTCCCCCGGTGATGTCCGCTGGATGTCCCGTCACCTGCGAAGGAATGCAATGGGAAGGTTGTACAATGTAACATTTATCTTTATCAATGCTTTCAGGCACAACAACGCCGCTACAACATGGGCCGCCATCTTGATTGTTTTGGGTTGAATGGGTCACATGACTGCACGACTGTCAACAAATACATGTCAATACTCGCTGAGATACACAGACCTCCTGTTAACTTCAAATATTGAGTAAGATAGATTTACATTTATGCATTTGACAGATGCTTTTATCCAAAGTGACTTACAGTGCACTTATTACAGGGACAATCCCCCCGGAGCAACCTGGAGTTAAGTGTCTTACTCAAGGACAAAATGGTGGTGACTGTGGGGATCAAACCAGCAACCTTCTGATTACCAGTTATGTGCTTTAGCCCACTACGCCACCACCACTCCAGATAGCACATACATTATAATGGCACTTAACTTTAAATGTAACTCTTTGGCTGTAATTAAAATAACCATGTAAGCTCAACTTAAGCCTAACTGTTTATTCAAAGAAACCACAATCAGGCTAATATTGACTGTGGCGGGGCAGAGAAATGTGATTGTTACATAACCTATATGAGGAAATAATGTTATTTTGCCTGTATGACAAGACATGTCCTCATTTTCTTAAAACCAACATTTTGAAAATGATCCTCCTCGTGATATCTCCCTACCAACATTCAAAACAAACCTGCACCCTTGTTGTTACATTTATACTTAAAAGAAAATGGTGTAAGAAACAAACAATGCAAGATATATTGACTGAAAGCAATTAAGTTTGCTTCTCAAGTAAATCTATCTTGTTTTCAGAAAATGATTTGCAGTGTTGGAGTGCACAGAGAGTTTTGTGACATTTTATGAGAGTTCTGGAGTGAGAACAGACAAGACCGTTTAAAGTTAGGGGCAGACAGACAGGTCAAAGTTCACTTGGAATGAATGGTATGTTGACATGCTGAACGGGAGAAGATAAATTAGACCTTTGGGAGTCTCATATGGGATCCTCTAAGATCCCCAAGGCAACAAACTTCAAAACACGGACAAAATAAACGGGATTTTCCTGAAGAAATAGTGAGAGTGGTGCTGACCCGTGCAAAACTCACCAACACGTTGCCAGGGTGTTGCTATGCAGTGGTTAATGTGTTCCGTGTAGTTCTTAGATGTGTTGTTATGTGATTGCTAGGTGATTACTTATTGTCTCAAGCCAGGCTGGATTGGGAAGAGAAATTGGTCCAGGATTTTACAAGGCAACTGGCCATATTGGAGGGTGTTCTGCATATCGCAGCACCATTTTAACTTATCGCGGCCCATTGGGAACGTTGCGCGGCCGAAACCGCTCAGTTCTCCCGAAAGCCAGTCCTCCCCTGATCAGCACAAATGTGTGTTGGCCCACCAAAAAAATGCCCAGTATGCCAGATTACCAGTCCAACCCTGGTCTCAAGTGTCCCAAACCGCACAATTCTACACCATTTTGTAGTGCAAGTACAGTGAGTAGTATGTTAACACATACTGCAAATGCAGCAAAAAGAAGTGTACTTTAAAGGTGCTGCAAGCGATTTATTTTTTTTCATGGAATGGTGTAAAAATGTTTCCTACTCTCTGAAAGTGTCATGAGATATCTGTCTGTGACCGCTCTAGACGCGATAAACAGCAAACAAAAATGTGTCCGCTGTCTCTGATGCTTTCTACTTATAGTTTTGTAGTTGCAGCGTATTATTGAGGCTTAATGCCATTTTTATGGCATGTTGTTCATAACAGTTGTCAGTTGAGGGCGCTATTTCACCGCTGTTGTTTTTGACAAACGTTTCTGCTTGTGACGGTCTCAGTAAAGCTCATTTGGTATCTTTGGAGGGCGGAGTTTTGTAAAGAGGGGCGTGTCTAATCCAACAACTCATATTGTGGAAATTCTAGAACGCCTATAACAGCACATTTAAGTTCCCAGATGATGCACTTTGAATGTTGAACACTTCATGCACTCAGCGCATACGGCTTAGCGGAAAGGGGCGGAGTTACCTGGCTGCGCTGCTGGTCTGACAAAACGGTTTTAAATAATGAAGAATGTAGCAACTAGTGAAACTTCAGTGGATACAGCACCTTACAAACGTGAGTTGAATGCTTTACTGTCACCCCGAGCTGTGTGAATATGTATGTTTTTTAATACAAGTGTTGAACTGAGGTTGGCTAACATGCTAAAGCTAGAGCCAGCATATCACACAAGCTAGTCAGTTGCCTAGGGCGGCATCTTGCAGGGGGGTGGCACCACTCCGCCCCCGGTCAACAACTTTGGGGGAGTGTTGAAGCGGGTTTCACCCAGGGTGCCAAACAAGCTAGAACCGCTACTGCTTGAAAGGTCACTTCCGTCAGCTGTTGACGAATGCTAACGTGTGGTAAAAAAACATTAAGACTCAGTTCGGAATGGCATACTACACATACTACTCTTACTACTTCTGCCATATATGTCAGAGTAGTATGGAAGTATGCCATTCCGAACTCTAAGTGTTCCATTTGGGACGAAACTACACTTTGAAAATTCATACACCACATGGCTAAGTGCATAGTGTACAGTATGTCGTTTGGGACACAGCTAGTGTCACTGATGTCTCTGATTGGAGTCACTCCTTCAATGTAAGTCTATGGGTTTTTTTGTTTCAGGTGAAAATGGCGAGTGTTATTGATCATGAGCATAAACGTTATGGGACAAGTTTGTTTATTACTTAAGGGTTGGTGCTTTGTTCAGATCGCTAACTCTATAAATAGTAATAGTCGTAAGGAAGCTTTCCTAAGCAAACACTACTAATTAGGTGTTTAGTGATCATCCTGTACGAATATCCAAGAAGCTCTTCAATTGGGTTGGATATACACTGGAGTGTCTATGCTGTAAGTTGAGCTTTATGGCTTTTCTTTAGTGAAATGTCCAAATGAATTTTTTGGCACTTGAAGTTACTCATGCACATGATAAAAATGTTGGCGAGAGGATCTCTGGAATTTCTGAGTTTTTTTTTTTTGGTCTGTAGTCAAGAGAAGACAGGCAAAGCATTGAGTTAAGAATTATGCACAATAATCATGCTTGTTATCATCCCGTGTTGTCAGCTGCATCTGAATAATTCATGACTGAACGATATATTTTCAGGCTTTGAAAAAAAATCCCCAAATTTGATATAATGAATACACTGGCCTTTAGTACAAGATCTGGGTCCAAACAGGAAAGACCTCCAGATTTCCATGGAATGAGATCATCTCTTCTGCAGAATTGCTCAAAGCACATTTCAATGTAGATAGAAATAGGAGCATTTTAAAGCACATGTCGGGATCAATTACTTATTTGGCTAACACAACTTAATAAGATGATTTTATTACAAATACACTACCGTTCAAAAGTTTGGGGTCACATTGAAATGTCCTTATTTTTGAAGGAAAAGCACTGTACTTTTCAATGAAGACAACTTTAAACTAGTCTTAACTTTGAAGAAATACACTCTATACATTGCTAATGTGGTAAATGACTATTCTAGCTGCAAATGTCTGGTTTTTGGTGCAATATGTACATAGGTGTATAGAGGCCCATTTCCAGCAACTATCACTCCAGTGTTCTAATGGTACAATGTGTTTGCTCATTGGCTCAGAAGGCTAATTGATGATTAGAAAACCCTTGTGCAATCATGTTCACACATCTGAAAACAGTTTAGGTCGTTACAGAAGCTACAAAACTGACCTTCCTTTGAGCAGATTGAGTTTCTGGAGCATCACATTTGTGGGGTCAATTAAACGCTCAAAATGGCCAGAAAAAGAGAACTTTCATCTGAAACTCGACAGTCTATTCTTGTCCTTAGAAATGAAGGCTATTCCATGCGAGACATTGCTAAGAAATTGAAGATTTCCTACAACGGTGTGTACTACTCCCTTCAGAGGACAGCACAAACAGGCTCTAACCAGAGTAGAAAAAGAAGAGGGAGGCCGCGTTGCACAACTGAGCAAGAAGATAAGTACATTAGAGTCTCTAGTTTGAGAAACAGACGCCTCACAGTTCCCCAACTGGCATCTTCATTAAATAGTACCCGCAAAACACCAGTGTCAACATGTACAGTGAAGAGGCGGCTGCGGGATTCTGGGCTTCAGGGCAGAGTGGCAAAGAAAAAGCCATATCTGAGACTGGCCAATAAAAGAAAAAGATTAAGATGGGCAAAAGAACACAGACATTGGACAGAGGAAGACTGGAAAAAAGTGTTGTGGACCGATGAATCCAAGTTTGAGGTGTTTGGATCACAAAGAAGAACGTTTGTGAGACGCAGAACAAATGAAAAGATGCTGGAAGAATGCCTGACGCCATCTGTTAAGCATGGTGGAGGTAATATAATGGTCTGGGGTTGCTTTGGTGCTGGTAAGGTGGGAGATTTGTACAGGGTAAAAGGGATTCTGAATAAGGAAGGCTATCACTCCATTTTGCAACGCCATGCCATACCCAGTGGACAGCGCTTGATTGGAGCCAATTTCATCCTACAACAGGACAATGACCCTAAACACACCTCCAAATTGTGCAAGAACTATTTAGAGCAGAAGCAGGCAGCTGGTATTCTATCGGTAATGGAGTGGCCAGCGCAGTCACCAGATCTGAACCCCATTGAGCTGTTGTGGGAGCAGCTTGACCGTATGGTACGCAAGAAGTGCCCATCCAACCAATCCAACTTGTGGGAGCTGCTTCTGGAAGCGTGGGGTGCAATTTCTCCAGATTACCTCAACAAATTAACAGCTAGAATGCCAAAGGTCTGCAATGCTGTAATTGCTGCAAATGGAGGATTCTTTGACAAAAGCAAAGTTTGATGTAAAAAAAATCTTATTTCAAATACAAATCATTATTTCTAACCTTGTCAATGTCTTGACTCTATTTTCTATTCATTTCACAACGTATGGTGGTGAATAAGTGTGACTTTTCAGGAAAACACAAAATTGTTTGGGTGACCCCAAACTTTTGAACGGTAGTGTATAACTGATAGTAATTACTATATTGTTACTGATATTTCAAAATGAGTATTTGGTGAATATAAGCAACTTGTGCTTGGTTAAAATTTTATATGTTATTTTATTGAAAATGCATGTTGAAATCCATGTATTAAATATGATAGAACAGACTTTTAAGGAAAATCTCTCAATCACCATTACATTACACTACATTAGATTACATTACATTAGATTAGATTACATTACATTAGATTACATTAGATTACATTAATTTGCATTAGATTACATTACATTAGATTACATTAGATTACATTACATTAGATTACATTACATTATATTGCATTACATTAGATTATATTAGATTACATTGCATTACATTAGATTACATTAGATTACATTAGATTATATTAGATTACATTAGATTAGATTAGATTACATTACATTAGATTACATTACATTAGATTACATTACATTATTTTGCATTAGATTACATTACATTAGATTACATTACATTAGATTACATTACATTATATTGCATTACATTAGATTATATTAGATTACATTGCATTACATTAGATTTCATTAGAGTACATTACATTACATTAGATTACATTAGATTAGATTAGATTACATTATATAACATTACATTACATTATATTGCATTACATTAGATTACATTACATTAGATTACATTGCATTACATTAAATTACATTACATTAGATTACATTACATTAGATTACATTGCATAACATTACATTACATTACATTAGATTACATTACATTAGATTAGATTACATTATATTACATTACATTAGATTATATTGCATAACATTAGATTACATTAGATTACATTACATTATATTGCATTACATTAGATTACATTACATTACATTAGATTACATTGCATTACATTAAATTACATTACATTAGATTACATTGCATAACATTACATTACATTACATTAGATTACATTACATTATATTACATTACATTAGATTATATTGCATAACATTAGATTACATTAGATTACATTACATTATATTGCATTACATTAGATTACATTAGATTATATTACATTACATTATATTACATTAGATTATATTAGATTACATTACATTAGATTACATTAGATTATATTAGATTACATTAGATTACATTAGATTCTATTGCATTACATTACATTATATTACATTACATTAGATTACATTAGCTTATATTACATTAGATTACATTAGATTACATTAGATTATATTAGATTACATTACATTATATTGCATTACATTATATTACATTAGATTACATTAGATTACATTACATTATATTGCATTACATTATATTACATTAGATTATATTACATTACATTACATTAAATTACATTAGATTAGATTACATTATATTACATTACATTAGATTATATTGCATAACATTAGATTACATTACATTATATTGCATTACATTATATTACATTACATTAGATTACATTATATTACATTACATTAGATTATATAGCATAACATTAGATTACATTACATTATATTACATTACATTAGATTATATTGCATAACATTAGATTACATTACATTATATTGCATTACATTATATTACATTAGATTAGATTACATTATATTACATTACATTAGATTATATTGCATAACATTAGATTACATTACATTATATTGCATTACATTATATTACATTAGATTACATTAGATTACATTACATTATATTGCATTACATTAGATTACATTATATTACATTACATTACATTAGATTATATTAGATTACATTAGATTATATTATATTACATTACATTAGATTACATTATATTACATTAGATTATATTAGATTATATTACATTACATTATATTACATTACGTTATATTAGATTACATTACATTACATTAGATTACATTAGATTACATTACATTACATTATATTACATTAGATTATATTAGATTACATTACATTACATTAGATTACATTAGATTATATTACATTACATTATATTACATTAGATTATATTAGATTACATTACATTAGATTATATTAGATTACATTAGATTATATTGCATTACATTACATTATATTACATTACATTAGATTACATTAGATTATATTATATTACATTAGATTATATTAGATTACATTAGATTACATTAGATTACATTACATTATATTGCATTACATTATATTACATTAGATTACATTACATTATATTGCATTACATTAGATTACATTAGATTACATTACATTAGATTATATTCGATTACATTAGATTACATTAGATTATATTAGATTATATTATATTACATTAGATTACATTAGATTACATTACATTAGATTACATTAGATTACATTACATTATATTAGATTACATTAGATTACATTACATTATATTGCATTACATTAGATTACATTACATTAGATTACATTAGATTATATTGCATTACATTAGATTACATTACATTATATTGCATTACATTACATTACATTAGATTAGATTACATTAGATTATATTAGATTACATTAGATTATATTGCATTACATTACATTAGATTATATTAGAGTACATTAGATTATATTGCATTACATTAGATTACATTAGATTATATTGCATTACATTACATTACATTACATTATATTAGATTACATTAGATTATATTACATTACATTAGATTACATTACATTACATTAGATTACATTAGATTATATTGCATTACATTACATTACATTAGATTACATTATATTGCATTACATTAGATTACATTAGATTACATTAGATTATATTGCATTACATTAGATTACATTACATTACATTAGATTACATTAGATTATATTGCATTACATTAGATTATATTAGATTACATTACATTAGATTACATTAGATTATATTGCATTACATTACATTAGATTACATTAGATTATATTGCATTACATTACATTAGATTATATTACATTACATTACATTAGATTAGATTATATTGCATTACATTAGATTACATTAGATTATATTGCATTACATTACATTACATTAGATTATATTAGATTACATTATATTACATTACATTATATTACATTAGATTACATTAGATTACATTAGATTATATTAGATTATATTAGATTATATTGCATTACATTAGATTACATTACATTAGATTACATTAGATTATATTAGATTACATTAGATTACATTACATTAAATTAGATTACATTAGATTATATTGCATTACATTACATTACATTATATTACATTAGATTATATTAGATTACATTAGATTATATTGCATTACATTAGATTACATTAGATTATATTAGATTACATTAGATTACATTACATTAAATTAGATTACATTAGATTATATTGCATTACATTACATTACATTAGATTATATTACATTACATTACATTATATTGTATTACATTAGATTACATTACATTAGATTACATTAGATTATATTACATTACATTATATTACATTAGATTATATTAGATTACATTACATTAGATTACATTAGATTACATTACATTATATTGCATTACATTAGATTACATTAGATTATATTACATTACATTATATTACATTAGATTATATTAGATTACATTAGATTATATTACATTATATTAGATTACATTAGATTATATTGCATTACATTAGATTACATTACATTATATTACATTACATTAGATTATATTAGATTACATTAGATTATATTAGATTATATTACATTACATTAGATTATATTAGATTACATTAGATTACATTAGATTATATTGCATTACATTACATTACATTAGATTACATTAGATTATATTGTATTACATTAGATTACATTAGATTACATTACATTATATTGCATTACATTATATTACATTAGATTATATTGTATTACATTAGATTATATTACATTAGATTATATTAGATTACATTACATTAGATTAGATTACATTATATTAGATTATATTACATTACATTGCATTAGATTATATTACATTACATTACATTATATTAGATTATATTATATTACATTACATTGCATTAGATTATATTAGATTACATTAGATTATATTACATTACATTATATTACATTACATTACATTACAGATTATATTACATTACATTACATTATATTAGATTACATTACATTATATTGCATTACATTATATTACATTAGATTATATTAGATTACATTAGATTATATTAGATTATATTGCATTACATTAGATTACATTACATTACATTACATTACATTAGATTATATTACATTACATTACATTATATTAGATTACATTACATTATATTGCATTACATTATATTACATTAGATTATATTAGATTACATTATATTACATTACATTATATTACATTAGATTATATTAGATTACATTAGATTATATTAGATTATATTAGATTATATTGCATTATATTAGAGTACATTACATTATATTGCATTACATTAGATTATATTAGATTATATTAGATTATATTGCATTACATTAGATTACATTACATTACATTAGATTACATTAGATTATATTAGATTACATTAGATTACATTACATTAAATTAGATTACATTAGATTATATTGCATTACATTACATTACATTATATTACATTAGATTATATTAGATTACATTAGATTATATTGCATTACATTAGATTACATTAGATTATATTACATTACATTAGATTACATTAGATTATATTAGATTACATTAGATTATATTGCATTACATTAGATTACATTACATTATATTGCATTACATTAGATTACATTAGATTATATTACATTACATTATATTACATTAGATTATATTAGATTACATTACATTAGATTACATTAGATTACATTAGATTATATTGCATTACATTACATTATATTACATTACATTAGATTACATTAGATTACATTAGATTATATTAGATTATATTACATTACATTAGATTATATTAGATTACATTAGATTACATTAGATTATATTGCATTACATTACATTACATTAGATTACATTAGATTACATTAGATTATATTGTATTACATTAGATTACATTAGATTACATTACATTATATTGCATTACATTATATTACATTAGATTACATTAGATTATATTAGATTACATTACATTAAATTAGATTACATTAGATTATATTGCATTACATTACATTACATTACATTGTATTACATTAGATTACATTACATTACATTATATTACATTACATTGTATTACATTAGATTACATTACATTAGATTACATTAGATTATATTACATTACATTATATTACATTAGATTATATTAGATTACATTATATTAGATTACATTATATTAGATTACATTAGATTATATTGCATTACATTAGATTACATTACATTATATTGCATTACATTATATTACATTAGATTATATTACATTACATTATATTACATTACATTATATTACATTAGATTATATTAGATTACATTACATTAGATTACATTAGATTATATTAGATTACATTAGATTATATTGCATTACATTACATTATATTACATTACATTAGATTATATTAGATTACATTAGATTACATTAGATTATATTGCATTACATTACATTACATTAGATTACATTAGATTACATTAGATTATATTGTATTACATTAGATTACATTAGATTACATTACATTATATTGCATTACATTATATTAGATTATATTATATTACATTACATTGCATTAGATTATATTACATTACATTACATTACATTATATTATATTACATTAGATTATATTAGATTGCATTAGATTATATTAGATTATATTACATTACATTAGATTACATTACATTACATTAGATTATATTGTATTACATTAGATTACATTAGATTACATTACATTATATTGCATTACATTATATTACATTAGATTATATTGTATTACATTAGATTATATTACATTAGATTATATTAGATTACATTACATTACATTAGATTACATTACATTATATTAGATTATATTACATTACATTGCATTAGATTATATTACATTACATTACATTATATTAGATTATATTATATTACATTACATTGCATTAGATTACATTACATTACATTACATTACATTAGATTATATTACATTACATTACATTATATTAGATTATATTACATTACATTACATTACATTACATTAGATTATATTACATTACATTACATTACATTATATTAGATTATATTGCATTACATTCATGCACACCACAAACACAAATCACAGAGCTTTGACATATACTTTTTACAAGATATATTTAATATTTCTGTGTATTTTCATATATGTAGCGTGCTCTGTCATTATAAAGATCACATTATTTTACATTATAAACTGTTATGATGTCATCTTACCATTAGATCAAGAGATAATATAGAGTATGTTAATATAGAGTTTGGTGCATAAAATGCCCTGCCCGATGGCAAGTCCGACCCTGAATGGCCCCAAAGTGCGTCAGCCCGCCGGGAAAATGCCCGATATGCCAGATTACCAGTCCAGCCCTGGTCTTAACCGAAATAAGTGAACATAATCTGGGGCCATATGTGGGAATTATCAGCATAGAAATAATAGCAAACAGAAATACCTTGTCAATAAATACATTCTTAATATTTAATATATTCCCAAAAACCTTTCAAAAATACATCTGGTCATCCACGGTCAGTTGGGTCAGCTCTGACCTGATCAGTCGCTCCCTGTTCCCTACATAGTGCATTGTGTGTAATCACTAAATAGGGAACAAGTGTGATGTCACATTTATAATGCAAAGCATTTTTTAGTTTTCATTTCATTCTCTCTCTTACACGGAATACAATATTTACTGTAACTGCCTCATGCAGAGACGGGCTTCATGTTTTCACTCTCAGCTGTGGGCATCTTTGAGTTGGTCTTTTGCACAACCTCTCGTGTCGTGTAAGGACAACGCTGGCACAAAAAAGGTGGCAAGAGAGCAACAAAATAAAAACGACAAAGTCAGACACTGAAATGTAACCAATGCAACCATTACTAATACACATTTACTGACAAACAGCTGCAAATGTAATAGTTTTATTTGACAAATGAGTTCGGGGTGTTGACCTTGGTGCCCCCTCACACAAAACAGGTGCATGAATCCCCCCGAGCAGAATCACTCAATTACAAGAAGACCAGAAAACAGCAGATAACATTCTAGAGAAGTGTCATTGCACTGCCAATATCTACAAAGACTGAACACACAACAGTGCATGATGACATGATAATGATGCGGTAACCGCACGAATACACAAACATTGTGGCTGGAAGAACAGTTTCAGATGAATCACGCTGGCAATGAGCTGATTTTCAACACTTCTCACACTTTTGCTCTCTTGCAAAGTTGTTTTTTGTGATTATAGTTTCAGTTTCACTGACTCAGCGCTCCGTTACAGATAACTGCAGGAAATGCTTGGAGGAGGGGGGCAGTCAATGGTAATACTGGGACCAAGAGGACTAATTGAAGCTCTCAATGGAGACAGACTTCCTGAATTACAGGCCAAGCCCTTGAAAATATGTCCTCTGTCCCACCCAGCAGGTAACACCCGATCGGTCACACGTCATCTACAGAACTTGCACTAATTGTGGCTAGTCAGCTACTGATTATTGTAACATTGAGACGATACTGGTATGAAACTGGAGCTACTGTGGTTGTGTTCTGGAAACAATCAGTTGTTGTCATATGATGACGTCATTCTTCATGAACTCTGGGCACACTCTGCCCTCTAGTGGTGTACTGCAGCATTACCGGTCACGTGTCAGGCAACATACAGTCAGCTTTACTTGCAGAGAACTGGCGTGTTATTCCTGCTAATATTGCACAAAACACACAGTCATTACTGTCCATGTGGCAACACAAGCTTTATGTGTAGAGACGGTTAACTAAAGTGCTTTAAGTACAAGTCATAAAGGAGTACAGCCGTGTACGTCACTATATCCGTTTGCAAGATGATTTAGGTGAAATGTCACCCCAGAAGTGTTCAGAAGGAATTCAATATGATGATATATAAATCTTACACATTTTACATTCTGAATAATTAACTATTAAACACAGACAAGTAGCGATAATATAATTTATCCACGTTTCCAAAGCACAAGCTAGTATTCCCTTTAATCCCGTTGACCTTTCAGAAGATTACAGTGATGCATTTCTGTTAGATGAACTAGACGTGCATGACAGGGGTGCAAACACAATTATAGGTTTGGTACGAGGTGTGTCTAAGATTTATGCATCGTTTACAGTTTATATCAGGCTTATTTTCATGGCAAAAGGAACGGTTATAAACACTGGAAAATGTTCCTGTAAACCAGATGTTTGTAGTTTTATGCCAGATGTTTTTTCAGTTTCTTCTCAGGAGATTTTAGGAAATAACACGCTTGCAAGAGACACTTTGTTGAATGTGATGAGTGATTGACACATATCGTGCAGGATGATAAACTCGTCAGCATTTCATATTCGTTAACATTCACTTTTGCATTTTCAAAATGAAGCTGTATTTGTTATCATTAGTTAATGCATTATAAACTAATATGACCTTACAATACACAAATGTGTTTTTATAAACTAACATTAACCAACATTAGTAAGTGTTGCAAAAATGCATAGTTAGTGTATGATAATGACTACATTAACCTCCTGAGACCCGAGCGTGACCGTTGTGGGCTCTTTCCATTTCCCTTCTTCATTTGTAACTAGTAACACCTAATAAACATGAACAAAACATGTAAATAAGACTAAGCTATATCATTTTTTTTAAATAGTTTATTGTGTTGATTATTCATGTTTATGAGACATTACATCATAAATGAACATAATTAATTCAGATTCACAGTAACATCCAGCATCATCCAATCACTGTCAATCATGTTCAAATAAAATGATCCATTATAAATGGTGAATCTATGTACTGATGATCATTGTCCCATGTGTGTCAAACATGTTGATCCAAACATCATCTGCAGCCTGAAACTGAACTTTTGATCAGATTTTAGGAGTGAACGCACTTAACTGCATAGAGAGATACAGGATGCTCCCTTGCTCCCTATGTAGTGCATGACTTAACCTCCAGTGTGCTGTCTGTCTGTACTGGTCTCAGAACAGTTATAGGAGAGCTATAGGATGCTCCCTTGCTCCCTATTTAGTACATGACTTAACCTCCAGTGTGCTGTCTGTCTGCACTGGTCTCAGAACAGTTATAGGAGAGATATAGGATGCTCCCTTGCTCCCTATTTAGTGCATTACTTAACCTCCAGTGTGCTGTCTGTTTGCACTGGTCTCAGAACAGTTATAGGAGAGATACAGGATGCTCCCTTGCTCCCTATTTAGTGCATTACTTAACCTCCAGTGTGCTGTCTGTTTGCACTGGTCTCAGAACAGTTATAGGAGAGCTATAGGATGCTCCCTTGCTCCCTATTTAGTGCATGATTTAACCTCCAGTGTGCTGTCTGTCTGCACTGGTCTCAGAACAGTTATAGGAGAGCTATAGGATGCTCCCTTGCTCCCTATTTATTGCATGACTTAACCTCCAGTGTGCTGTCTGTCTGCACTGGTCTCAGAACAGTTATAGGAGAGCTATAGGATGCTCCCTTGCTCCCTATGTAGTGCATGACTTAACCTCCAGTGTGCTGTCTGTCTGCACTGGTCTCAGAACAGTTATAGGAGAGATATAGGATGCTCCCTTGCTCCCTATTTAGTGAATGACTTAACCTCCAGTGTGCTGTCTGTCTGCACTGGTCTCAGAACAGTTATAGGAGAGCTATAGGATGCTCCCTTGCTCCCTATTTAGTGCATGACTTAACCTCCAGTGTGCTGTCTGTCTGCACTGGTCTCAGAACAGTTATAGGAGAGCTATAGGATGCTCCCTTGCTCCCTATTTAGTGCATGACTTAACCTCCAGTGTGCTGTCTGTCTGCACTGGTCTCAGAACAGTTATAGGAGAGCTATAGGATGCTCCCTTGCTGCCTATTTAGTGCATGTCTTAACCTCCAGTGTGCTGTCTGTCTGCACTGATCTCAGAACAGTTATAGGAGAGCTATAGGATGCTCCCTTGCTCCCTATTTAGTGCATGACTTAACCTCCAGTGCGCTGTCTGTCTGCACTGGTCTCAGAACAGTTATAGGAGAGCTATAGGATGCTCCCTTGCTCCCTATTTAGTGCATGACTTAACCTCCAGTGTGCCGTCTGTCTGCACTGGTCTCAGAACAGTTATAGGAGAGCTATAGGATGCTCCCTTGCTCCCTATTTAGTGCATGACTTAACCTCCAGTGTGCTGTCTGTCTGCACTGGTCTCAGAACAGTTATAGGAGAGATATAGGATGCTCCCTTGCTCCCTATTTAGTGCATGACTTAACCTCCAGTGTGCTGTCTGTCTGCACTGGTCTCAGAACAGTTATAGGAGAGCTATAGGATGCTCCCTTGCTCCCTATTTAGTGCATGACTTAACCTCCAGTGTGCTGTCTGTCTGCACTGGTCTCAGAACAGTTATAGGAGAGCTATAGGATGCTCCCTTGCTGCCTATTTAGTGCATGTCTTAACCTCCAGTGTGCTGTCTGTCTGCACTGATCTCAGAACAGTTATAGGAGAGCTATAGGATGCTCCCTTGCTCCCTATTTAGTGCATGACTTAACCTCCAGTGCGCTGTCTGTCTGCACTGGTCTCAGAACAGTTATAGGAGAGCTATAGGATGCTCCCTTGCTCCCTATTTAGTGCATGACTTAACCTCCAGTGTGCCGTCTGTCTGCACTGGTCTCAGAACAGTTATAGGAGAGCTATAGGATGCTCCCTTGCTCCCTATTTAGTGCATGACTTAACCTCCAGTGTGCTGTCTGTCTGCACTGGTCTCAGAACAGTTATAGGAGAGATATAGGATGCTCCCTTGCTCCCTATTTAGTGCATGACTTAACCTCCAGTGTGCTGTCTGTCTGCACTGGTCTCAGAACAGTTATAGGAGAGCTATAGGATGCTCCCTTGCTCCCTATTTAGAATTTGGTTACCCCATGTGACTCTACCCTCCCTAGCAACCGTGCCAATTTGGTTGCTAAGGAGACCCAGCTGGAGTCAGACCCTCGACAGTCTAGAGTCTTGTGAACAGTATTGATTCGGTTGTGTATAGTGTGTGTGGACTCGGGGTTGCACGGTAATAATTTTAACAAATGGAAGTTGTTGATTTTTCTTGTGTGAGTTTCTGAACCTACCAGTATCCTTATTAATCGATAATGCAGTTTTTGGTTTAATTCAAGTAAACATTGCATAAAAAATGTTTTTTTTTTTTTTTCATAATTATATGCCGATAGCTTATATGACATATACTGTATATCGATCATAAGTCAGCCTGCACTCTAATTATCATAATTGCCATCGGGCATTGAAAAACCACATCAATCAACCACTAATGAGGAGAATTATGATGTTTTTATACATAACTGTACAATCATCTGTAACCTTCTGCTTTCTATTAAGTCTCCAGTTATGAACACTTGAAATGCAAACTGAAGCAAATGTTATTTATTTCAATGTAATGTCCATAAACACTCTTAACACACATTCAAAACATAAACAGCATCATCTGATCAGAGGGGCGAGAGGACACTCAAATATTGACCAACATTCAGCAAGTGAACAACAGTCGGGAAATTCTAGGAACGTATTTCACAATCTGCACATGCAGAAAAATCAACGTTTATTAAACGTGTTCACTGACATATTTAACACTTGCATTTTACAGTAGAATTACAGTATTATGTACATTTGCCAATTATGAAGTATCTGCATCATACATTTATAAATAGATGAATCTGCACACTTTATATAAAAAATCTTTTTGTAGTACCAAAGACTTTTTACAGTGCTTAAAATATAAATAATATTTACAAGATTTATTCATCTACACAATAACAGCGTCATTAAACTGTTTGTACATGTACACACATTTACTTTCAATCTATTAATTACATAAATGCACAAAGTTTGTCTGATCATTAAACAGCACTTGGCATTATTATTATTATTATTATTATTATTATTATTACTATTATTATTATTATCAGCCGGGACAAACACAACCGTCGCAGAGCATCTGATCAATGCAACATAAAAACATTTTTAAAATAAGAGAAATTGATTTAAGATGATTCTCTCAAAGTGGCTTCAAAGAATATATTAATTATTCTTACCTCAAAAAACTGCAAGAATTTTTTTGCACATTTCTAAATGTATCACGTTTGAAGGATGTTTAGATACTTTGTGGAAAAACTGATTTTTTTTGCTCCGATTAATCCGAGTCCTCACTGCTGCATGAATTATACGAGCTGTCGTAACACTCGGCCATGTAGGGGAACGTATGGACGTTGGGGTTCAGTTTGGGCACCCAGGCACGAGGTACCAAAAACGATGCCAGGTTGAACAAATCAACAAACACTTTGTAACGGTCGCTGTAAGGTGAGAGAACGAGGCATCATGTGTTTATAAGAGCGTAACTGTTTATGACACATTTATAAAAGTCTTTAATCTGTTTGAAACACTAGTGAACCGGATCAGTGGAGATAACAGCGCAGTGTACGGGTGAATGAGTTACACCAGCACGGGTAAGACAAGAGAGAGAACACACACCTGACAGTGGAGCGCAGGTAATGGTACCCAGAGGATCCACCTGTTCCTGCTTTACTACCAATCATTCTGTGCACCATACACACGTGGTTATCTGCAGGGAAGAGGTTTGTGGGTGTTAACCGTGCTGTAGATCTGTTTTAATGCGCTTTCGAGAGGTAGAACAGAAGACTTACATCTCCACTTGGTCATGAGGGTGTCGATCTCCATCAGAGCCGTCAGGAGCTGGAACGGCAGCTGGAAACGAGGCTCTTCTCTGGAGGCGGAAAAAGTCAAATCAGCCATAAAACAGCCATAAAACAGCCATAAAACAGCCATAAATCAGCCATAAAACAGCCATAAATCAGCAATAAATCAGCCATAAAACAGCCATAAAACAACTATAAAACAGCCATAAATCAGCAATAAATCAGCCATAAAACAGCCATAAAACAACTATAAAACAGCCATAAATCAGCAATAAATCAGCCATAAAACAGCCATAAATCAGCAATAAATCAGCCATAAAACAGCCATAAAACAGCCATAAAACAACTATAAAACAGCCATAAATCAGCAATAAATCAGCCATAAATCAGCCATAAAACAGCCATAAAACAACTATAAAACAGCCATAAATCAGCAATAAATCAGCCATAAATCAGCCATAAAACAGCCATAAAACAGCCATAAAACAACTATAAAACAGCCATAAATCAGCCATAAATCAGCCATAAAACAGCCATAAAACAACTATAAAACAGCCATAAATCAGCAATAAATCAGCCATAAAACAGCCATAAAACAGCCATAAATTAACCATAAAACAGCCATAAATCAGCCATAAATCAGCCATAAAACTGCCCTGCACCCCACTGATAATATTTAGATGAATAAAGGGGTGTTCCTGTAGCATTTTGTACCTGTAGAAGTTTATCATCAGAGCTCCTTGAAGAGCTTTGTAGGAAAGTCTCCGTTCACCTTTTGGGAGAAAAAAAGATTGACATGGGACAATCGGATTTATTGCATCTCCAGATAATTAGGGTTTTCATATACCCTTATATTCCCAGCATGGAAATATACCACATTTTAACCATGATATTCATAGTGAAACCATAGTAATAATACAGGAAAATGAAATCTTTGGTAATAAAAATCATAATTTTGTGGGTATGTGAAGTATTTGGGGGAGGGGGTGGATGGGGGTTGTGGCAATGTGTTTTGCCGTCACCTCCTGCATATCGCAGCACGTTTCACGGCCGGCCCACCGGGAAAAGTTCCGGTTATCCCAGTGACCAGTCCACCTCTGCCCGTATACATTATTCGTGCATATGAGGATTCATTAGAAAGCTTAGAAACGGATCCTTTCAGAGATAAACATAATTTCTGCATTTATGTTAATTAAAATAACAAAATAAGGCCTCCAAACATTCACGTTGGTAATGAGCGCCCCCTAGAGGTAATTTTATTAACATAGTTTTCCTGTATTATTACTATGGTACGAATGGTTAAAATATGTTATTTTAGTAAAACCATGGTCAGTTATATGAAATAAATGACATGATATCATCATACGTTCCCATGGCATATAGTTATAGCACTATTTATAAGGGTTTATGAGATCTACATGCTTTAACCGTGTCCACACCATTTCTCAAAAGATGTTCATGACGTTTGGGGTCGAACAGAGAAGAGAAAACCTCTGTCTGTTTGTTTACATCCTCCTGCGTCTCCTGTTTGGCCTCAGAATCGGTCATTTTCTATCAGAGAACACCAAAGTGATGCGTTAACCTCAAGTCGATTAACATAACGGAGAGAAACTCAGAAACAAGAGCAGAACCAACTTCAAGTTTTTGCTTCTTCAGATTGAGACCCTTTTCAATGTTGGCTTGAAGTTTCCCCCAGAAATTAAATCCATCCTCTTCAAGTCCAGGAGTTCTCTCCAGCCATTGCTACAATATAGATTTACACATCACATTATAGAACTTACTAGTTCATTTTTAAAATCCATTGAAGATGCGGCTTTAAAATGCCTTCATGTTGAACATGGATGTATAGATGAATATAGAGCGCTTTTACCTCCAGCAGCTGGAGCAGTGTGGGTTCCTCCGCTGATCTGAGGAGAACTTCACTCTCATGTCCGTGGAAGGTGTCTCTGTAGTGCCGTTGGTTGTAAGGGACTCTCAGATTATCCGCCACACCGATCTTACTCTCCAGAAGGCGGAACTGGAGACTCTGGAAGCCTGACGCTGGGCTCAGATATTCCCTACAACACAAAAACATGAACATGGACTTCATCTGGGGTTCAAGATGTTTCCACCAGCTGTGTTTCCCAATCTTATCAAAAAGCTCTCGATTTTGCACTGTATTCCACTACAGATTACAGATTACATGCTGTTGAATGTAATTTGTAACGTATCACATTAGATTACTCAAGGTCAGTAATGTAATCTAAATACTTTGGATTACTTCAGCACTGGTAGATTTTATCACATGCTTTAACTTTAAAATCTCTGTCAGTTCAGTGAGACAAAACACATTCTCTGAAAAACCCAAATATCTTATGCAGTGCTGTTTCTAAAACAAGGTAAATCAAACTGATCTTGTTTTTAGGATATTTACATATTTTTACAGGACAACAACACACAAATTAACATCATGATCTAACGTGAATATTCTTGATAATAAATATGAGTGTCTACTAACCCTAACCTCATCCCAACCTAACCCTAATTTAACCCCAACCTAACCCTAACTTAACCCCAACCTCACCCTAACCTAACCCTAACTTAACCCCAACCTAACCTTAACCCCAACCTAACCCTAACTTAACCCCAACCTAACCTTAACCCCAACCTAACCCCAACCTAACCTTAACCCCAACCTAACCCCAACCTGACCCTAACTTAACCTTAACTTAACCCCAACCTAACCCTAACTTAACCCCAACCTCACCCTAACCTAACCCTAACTTAACCCCAACCTAACCCTAACTTAACCTTAACTTAACCCCAACCTAACCCTAACTTAACCCCAACCTCACCCTAACCTAACCCTAACTTAACCCCAACCTAACCCTAACTTAACCCCAACCTAACCCTAACCTAACCTTAACTTAACCCCAACCTCACCCTAACCTAACCTTACCTTAACCCCAAACTAACCCTAACTTAACCCTAACCCTAACCTAACCTTAACTTAACCCCAACCTAACCCTAACTTAACCCCAAGCTCACCCTAACCTAACCCTAACTTAACCCCAACCTAACCCTAACTTAACCTTAACTTAACCCCAACCTCACCCTAACTTAACCCCAACCTAACCCTAACCTAACCCTAACTTAACCCCAACCTAACCCTAACTTAACCCCAACCTAACCCTAACCTAACCTTAACTTAACCCCAACCTCACCCTAACCTAACCTTACCTTAACCCCAAACTAACCCTAACTTAACCCTAACCCTAACCTAACCTTAACTTAACCCCAACCTAACCCTAACTTAACCCCAAGCTCACCCTAACCTAACCCTAACTTAACCCCAACCTAACCCTAACTTAACCTTAACTTAACCCCAACCTCACCCTAACTTAACCCCAACCTAACCCTAACCTTACCCTAACTTAACCCCAACCTAACCCTAACTTAACCCCAAACTAACCCTAACCTAACCTTAACTTAACCCCAACCTAACCCTAACCTAACCTTAACTTAACCCCAACCTAACCCTAACTTAACCCCAACTTAACCCCAACCTAACCTTAACTTAACCCCAACCTCACCCTAACCTAACCTTAACTTAACCCCAACCTAACCCTAACCTAACCCCAACCTAACCCTAACCTAACCTTAACCCCAACCTAACCCCAACCTAACCCTAACTTAACCCCAACCTAACCCTAACTTAACCACAACCTAACCTTAACCTCAACTTAACCCCAACCTAACCTTAACTTAACCCCAACCTCACCCTAACCTAACCTTAACTTAACCCCAACCTAACCCTAACTTAACCCCAACCTAACCCTAACCCTAACCCTAACTTAACCCCAACCTAACCCTAACTTAACCCCAAACTCACCCTAACCTAACCCTAACCTAACCTTAACTTAACCCCTACCTAACCCCAACCGAACCCCAACCTAACCCTAAATTAACCCCAACCTAACCCAGCCCCGACTTAACCTGTGCATGTAAAAAGGTAGAAATAGCATTTTAGCTTAGCGCAAAGCTAGCAATTTACACAAGGTTTATTTCTATTTCTTCTGCTCCAAACGTACTTCAAACGTACTTCTCTGTCTGCTGGTATGAATGTCACACATCATAAAAAAGTGTTTCACCATTCCTCAAATGCACTTTTAATCGCATCATTTATATGTCTAAATGTTTCCATCTGAAAACACTAAATATTAAATGAAACAAATGAAAAAATGCAAAGTAATCTCTTCAGTAACTTTTCGATTGTAACTTTACTATAATTACCAATGATTTTAATTGTAACTGTAGTTGAATACAGTTACTAATATTCTGTAATTTAAATATGTAATCCATTACATGTATTCTGTTACTCCCCAACACTGCCCGTATATCGGCCAGTTATGCTTTAAAACTTCTAGTCAATTTATAACAAATTCATATATTCCTAAAAGTGAAGGCTTTAACGGTTGGGTTCAGATATATATTATAAATAATAAAATATGCACGTGAAAAGATACCAGATTTATGTAACTGTGCTCATGTATCACTCACACAGAAAACAATTTCTATATTTTTCAAAAGGCAAATGCAAGTAATAATACCTCTTCATTTACATGTAATCTGGATTATGTAATCAAATTACAAAATCAAGCACTTCGATTGAATTATATTTTAAAATACTCATAATTAGATTACTGTTATTTTTCTATGGATGCAGTAAAGCTAGTTTTAGTTTCGAGAATTGCTTTTGTAGTCTGCTTTAATAATTTAGCTCTTACAACTTTCTCTCTCTCTGGACAGGCGCTTGACCACACCCCCCGCTACCACATACCCCCACCGCCTGACTCAGGCCAGAGAGCCACCCGGCCTACCTACCACTCCCCCCCCCCCTTTCTGGAAAGTCGGTGACAGCCATCTGCGCCCCCGGTCTGTGGATCACCTTGAATTTAAAAGGCTGTAGAGCCAGATACCACCGGGTGATCCGCGCGTTGGTATCCTTCATGCGGTGGAGCCATGGGAGTGGAGCGTGATCCGAGCAGAGGGAGAAGGCCCACCCCAGCAGGTAGTACCGGAGAGTGAGGACCGCCCACTTTATGGCAAGACACTCCTCCTCCACGGTGCTCTCCCTTAAGGAGAGCTTACGGCTGATGTACAGCACCGGACGCCCCCCCGAAATGCATCCAATTCCTGCTGAACTATTTTCTTTTTGTTTTCAGGCAAGCGACAGGGATGGCTACTTACCACCACTCCCAGTTTGGTCTTGATGTGGTGCAGGATGAGGTTCGTACGACCTGGTAGAGGGGAGAACATGTCTGCAAATTCTTGTTGCAACTTGGCAACCCCTGTGAGCTGGTACGGCGCGAGGTGGTGGGCACACACACCTGCCTCTACAGTGCTGCGCCGCTCTCCGCCCTCAGGTGGAAGTGTCCGCCGACGTAGCTACGGGCGTGGCATCTGGTCCGGATTGCTGGAGTTGCGGGGATCCGGGACACTTCCAGGATCAATGCCCCGTAATGGAGCTGGGGACAGTGGTCCGGATCCCCGATGCCACACAGGCTGCCCCCGACCGAGCCAAAGCGTACCGGATACCAGTAAGAATCAAGGGGGGTACTCACCATGCTTTGGTGGACACAGGTTGTAATCAAACCACTATCCACCAACGCTTGGTTCAACACGGGGCATTGGGCACAGCTAAAACGGTGAGGGTGAAGTGTGTGCATGGGGATATTTCACAAATACCCTGTGGTAACCCTTGCAATAAAATTTAGGGGAACAGATTCACCCATCCGCTGAATCTGGGGACTAACTGGCCTGAATTTTGGAATGTATTAAAGGGAATATGTGCGGATGGGTCCAGTGTAAAAGCATCGAGATGCGATGCTCTGAAGTGTGCGATGCTCTGACAGGGGAGGCGGAGCCGGGGCAGACTTCGTCACCTCCACATCAAGATGACTTGAGGGGGGAGAGGCTGCAGCCCCTCCCATCCTCTGGGGATTTCCTGAAGGGGATTTCCCTTTGGAGCAGTTGCGAGACGAAACCCTCAAGCACACCTTCGACCAAGTGAGAGTGATTGATGGTCAACAACTCAGACTATGAGTCGCACTTTAATATCCCTATTTTTCAATTATAAACAAGTGGTTGTATAGAGTGACGCAGGACACTCATACGAAGGAAGATACAACCCAGCTCTTAAACAGCGGAGCCGCCAGGAAATGGTGTTCCAGGCGGCTCACTATAATCCGATGAAAAGAAAGACACTGAATCGCTTAATAGCCTGTGTTAACTGGCCAGGCATTGGCAGCGATGTCCACAGTTGGTGTGCGGCATGCTGTGAATGTCAGCTGATGAATCCACCGGCCACCCCAGAAAAGCGTTTGCGGCCCCTTCCACTGATCGAGATCCCCTTCGAGAGAATTGGGATGGACCTCGTCGGGCCATTAGATCAGCTGGCATTCGCTTTGTATAAGTCCTAGTGGATTATGCAACATGATATCCAGAAGCAGTGCCTTTGAGCAACATCTCAGCATGCAGTGTTGCGGAGGCACTCTTCACAATAATCTCCCGGGTTTCGGCACCAGGGTGAGGGTGGTCGGTAAGGAGGACACGGGAGGCAGGTTGCTCCACTCACAGGTAATGCCGTTTTACTTGATTCCCTTCAGTTATGTGGTTTTGCTCGTAAGAAATATACTATTCTTGAGCTTTATTGGTAATTAAAAATCCATCATTTAATTATGATTGAATGAATTAGACACACTATGGTGGTGAACGTGCCATTGTTAAATGCATAATCTGATTTGTGCATGTCAACAACCTCAATCGGGGCCGTGTGATTGTAGTCTTTGATAAAGAGTTCAGAAAGACCTGTCAGCTTCACCTACATCCAATCACCCTGAACACAAACACCTTGAACAAAAGGTCAAAAAGGTTCAACGGCCCCAGGAAGTTACCCAAAACATGAACAAACATCTAACATTAAACTCTGTCACCTGAAATCAAAGAAGTCGAGAGCGGTCATGGTCTCCAGAACAGCAAACTGCTCCACCAGCAGTCTGAAGATCATGCTGATCCGGTGGATCCTGCTCACCACTTTCAGCATGTTCCTCTCATCTCGGACCTGTGCACAAAGTCAACAGTTCATCATATTCACATGGAAATAAAAGCACTTCCACAAAGGTCTTCTGTCTCTCTTATACCGCCAAAAGATCAAATATCTCCTGAGGACATTGCATGTTTAACTCACGTGGTTTTTAATGAAAAGCTCCCGCACAGAATCCAGCTCCCACAATATCTGCTTAAACCACAGCTCGTAAGCTAGAGGAGGAAACATAGAAGAAACACCCTCATAAACAACAGATGTAGATTGAGAGGGTATTGAGGTGAACAGGGCAAATGTACCTTGATGTGTAACGATGAAGAGATGCTCATCGTGGATTTTGTTCCCTTTCAGTTGACTCTGCAAGACTTGAGCACTCAGCACCTTCTCAAGCTAACAGCAGAGTCATGTGTTCATTACACCATTCTTACATTTTAGCCTCATTTTCATTGTTGTTGAAATAATTTCCACATTTACAATGCAAAAACAAACTATTCTGATATAGAATCATATGCATATGAATTCTATGTGAGATTCAATGTGAACATTGGATCAGCACAGATGTTTACCTGAAGATATTCTCCGTAGATGATTCCTCCTTTAGTGGCGTTGTTGATGCCCTGCTGAGAATCATCCTCTTCTTCTGCCCCGCTGGCGTTACTGCTTAATCTAATTTTGAGTCAAAACCATTTTTATGCTATTATGAAATTTGATCGAGCAAAAATAAATAAATATATATATGTATATTTATTGGAAGACTTGAATACACACTGGTGCTTTCCTCCCAGAAATGGACATCCACTCATGTTTTTCCCCAAAATGTTCCACTGAAAATGATCCAATCTACGTTTTACTGAAAATGATCACACGGTTCTGAATGTCTCATGAAAAAGTGAAGTATTTAAAGATTTGTAGCATCCAATCAACAGTTGAATTGCCAAACCCCGCCCATCACTGTGGACGCACATGCCAGGTGTGTTTGAGTATATGCGTGTGAGTGAGTGAGTGAGTGAGTGAGTGTGTGTGTGTATATGCATCTGAGGGAGAGTGTATATGCATGTGTGAGTGTGTATATGCGTGTGTGTGTGTGTGAGTGTGAGCATGTGAGTGAGTGTGTATATGCATCTGTATGCGTATGAGTGAGTATATGCATGTGTGTGTGTGTATGCGTATGAGTGAGTATATGCATGTGTGTGTGTGTATGCGTATGAGTGAGTATATGCATGTGAGTGAGTGTGTATATGCATGTGAGTATATGCATGTGTGTGTATATGCATGTGAGTGAGTATATGCGTATGAGTGAGTATATGCATGTGAGTGAGTGTGTATATGCATATGAGTGAGTATATGCATGTGAGTGAGTGTGTATATGCATATGAGTGAGTATATGCATGTGAGTGAGTATATGCATGTGAGTGAGTATATGCATGTGAGTGAGTATATGCGTATGAGTGAGTATATGCATGTGAGTGAGTGTGTATATGCATATGAGTGAGTATATGCATGTGAGTGAGTGTGTATATGCATATGAGTGAGTATATGCATGTGAGTGAGTGTGTATATGCATATGAGTGAGTATATGCATGTGAGTGAGTATATGCATGTGAGTGAGTATATGCGTATGAGTGAGTATATGCATGTGAGTGAGTGTGTATATGCATATGAGTGAGTATATGCATGTGAGTGAGTGAGCATATGCATGTGAGTGAGTATATGCATGTGTGTGTGTGTGTGTATGCGTTTGAGTGAGTATATGCATGTGAGTGAGTATATGCATGTGAGTGAGTATATGCGTGTGTGTGTGTGTGTGTGTGTGTGTGTGTGTGTATGCGTATGAGTGAGTATATGCATGTGAATGAGTATATGCATGTGTGTGTGTGTGTGTATGCGTATGAGTGAGTGTATGCATGTGAGTGTGCGTATGCATGTGAGTGAGTATATGCATGTGTGTGTGTGTATGCATTTGAGTGAGTATATGCATGTGTGTGTGTGTGTATGCGTTTGAGTGAGTATATGCATGTGAGTGAGTGTGTATATGCATGTGAGTATATGCATGTGAGTGAGTATATGCATGTGTGTGTGTGTGTATGCGTTTGAGTGAGTATATGCATGTGAGTGAGTGTGTATATGCATGTGAGTGAGTGTGTATATGCATGTGAGTGAGTATATGCATGTGTGTGTGTGTGTGTATGCGTATGAGTGAGTGTATGCATGTGAGTGTGCATATGCATGTGAATGAGTATATGCATGTGTGTGTGTGTATGCGTTTGAGTGAGTATATGCATGTGAGTGAGTGTGTATATGCATGTGAGTATATGCATGTGTGTGTGTGTGTGTATGCGTATGAGTGAGTATATGCATGTGAATGAGTATATGCATGTGAGTGTGTATATGCATGTGAGTGTGTATATGCATGTGAGTGTGTATATGCATGTGTGTGTGTGTGTATGCGTATGAGTGAGTATATGCATGTGAGTGAGTGTGTATATGCATGTGAGTATATGCATGTGTGTGTGTATATGCATGTGAGTGAGTATATGCGTATGAGTGAGTATATGCATGTGAGTGAGTGTGTATATGCATATGAGTGAGTATATGCATGTGAGTGAGTGAGCATATGCATGTGAGTGAGTATATGCATGTGTGTGTGTGTGTGTGTATGCGTTTGAGTGAGTATATGCATGTGAGTGAGTATATGCATGTGAGTGAGTATATGCATGTGAGTGAGTATATGCGTGTGTGTGTGTGTGTGTGTGTGTGTATGCGTATGAGTGAGTATATGCATGTGAGTGAGTGTGTATATGCATATGAGTGAGTATATGCATGTGAGTGAGTGAGCATATGCATGTGAGTGAGTATATGCATGTGTGTGTGTGTGTGTGTGTATGCGTTTGAGTGAGTATATGCATGTGAGTGAGTATATGCATGTGAGTGAGTATATGCGTGTGTGTGTGTGTGTGTGTGTATGCGTATGAGTGAGTATATGCATGTGAATGAGTATATGCATGTGTGTGTGTGTGTGTATGCGTATGAGTGAGTGTATGCATGTGAGTGTGCATATGCATGTGAGTGAGTATATGCATGTGTGTGTGTGTATGCATTTGAGTGAGTATATGCATGTGAGTGAGTATATGCATGTGAGTGAGTATATGCGTGTGTGTGTGTGTGTGTATGCGTATGAGTGAGTGTATGCATGTGAGTGTGCATATGCATGTGAATGAGTATATGCATGTGTGTGTGTGTATGCGTTTGAGTGAGTATATGCATGTGAGTGAGTGTGTATATGCATGTGAGTATATGCATGTGTGTGTGTGTGTGTGTATGCGTAT
>JAVLUX010000186.1:24150000-24185000 GCA_032164185.1 Moxostoma hubbsi
TCAGATCTAAAAACAAAACCCAAATCAATATCTCTCAGCAAAACAGCTTGTGTGTATTTAATGGGGCTGAAGTTCAGTTAATGTATACATTAATGGGCAAACAGGTAAAACGAATCACATGCTCAGCGAGACATTGGGGATCATGATTTGGGAAATAGTCCACAGAATCAAACTGACCTCGACGCTCCTCTGGGTCACATGATGTGTTCACCCATGACCCTGACATAAAATTCTACACGTGAGATGAATCATGTCAAGTCCAATGATGCAACTAATCCAAACACACCCGATGGGACACTGCCCTCGGCCATGAGGATGACCTCTGAATCACGTTTATACATGACTGTCATTGGATGGGAACGAGCTAAGACACGCATCACTATTGCTCATGTTTTGGGTCTGTAATAAACTCTTTTGAAGTGGGTTGTCATTTATAGAAATATTAGCATCAGAACAATTCAAGCTTGTAGTACCGGCTGTTTTCAGCAGGGGGCAGTAAGTGAAACTCCAGCTGTATAGACAACACACACACACACAGAGTTGCGTTAATTACACAGTAAAATTACTTTTTATATCTAAAACACACACACACACAATCACTCACACTAACACACACTCACAAACACACACACACACTCACAATCACACACACACACACACACACACACACACACACTCACAATCACTCACACTAACACACACTCACAATCACACACACACTCACACACATATACACACTAACACAATCACTCACACACATGCAGACTTACGTTAATTACACAGTAAAATTACTTTTTATATCTAAAACAGACACACACACACACACACACACACACACTCACAATCACATACACACTCACTCACTCACATACACACACATATACACACTAACACACACACACACTCACAATCACTCACACTAACACACACACACACACACTCACAATCACACACACACTCACACTCACACTAACAAACCCACACAAACACACACCCACACACACATATATATAAATGAATATTGATTTAGCTTTAGTTTACTGGACTTTGTATGTCATTATTTTTAAAGACATCCTCACGAGTGCCTAGAACATTTGCACAGTCCCGTATACTGTATATATATATATATATATATTACTGTTAAATGACATGTATTGCCTGGTTAAAATATATCATTACTGTACATGTTAAAGCAACAACCTGTTAACTAATTAACCTTTTGATTTGTTTTACTCATTTTAACTAATTAATATTATGTGTAAATAAATGTAACCATTATGATTCTATTCTACAGACATGACGAGGCAGGGGTGTATTAATACACCTGTAAAACTGTGTGTCCATGTAAGGCAGAAATATATCCTTTTTAAAAAAGCAAACAGACACGGACTTTCCACCAATAAATAAAAAGGTTGGACAGATAACGGTGGCAAGCGGAGAGGACGCTGGCTGAAGGCTACTCTAACAGAGTTTTCTTGCATCTTAAAGAGATTCTCCACGACACCCCCAATTAAATTTACAAAAAAACTAAAATGTACAGTGACCCTTACAGCTTGTAATTCATTATATATATATATATATATATATATATATATATATATATATATATATATACATACATACATACATACATACACACACACACACACACACACTACAGTGTGTTGTTGTCTATACAGCTGGAGTTTCACTTACTGCCCCCTGCTGAAAACAGGCGGTACTACAAGTTTTGTTTGCTCTGATAATAGGAATATTTCTTATCACGGTCTGGGGACTTTTTTAAATTTTTTTTACAATTAATTGCACTGATTTAATGTGTTAAATCGAATGTACACTTAAAAGGCATTTATAATCTCGTTCGACCCCTCGTACACATGCGTGGATGTACGAAAACTACATCTGGTGAGAAACCTGATTAAGTTTTTACATTGAAACCTGTTTGAGTCAAAAGATTCGAGTCTCTAGTTTCATCCGATATGACATTTGTAAAATTTGACCCATTCATCATGAAACGGCACACTGTTAAACACAACGACCACATACATGGACTATAGGCTCATTTACAATATGCTTTATGCACTGTATATCACATTGAGAATAAATGAGTTCATGCAGAAACTGAAAATGTGTCTTTCAGAGGCTTTATATGGAGTTATGATGACAATAAGATGCATTTCAAACTGTTCTGAGACCAGTGCAGACAGACAGCACACTGGAGGTTAAGTCATGCACTAAATAGGGAGCAAGGGAGCATCCTATAGCTCTCCTATAACTGTTCTGAGACCAGTGCAGACAGACAGCACACTGGAGGTTAAGTCATTCACTAAATAGGGAGCAAGGGAGCATCCTATAGCTCTCCTATAACTGTTCTGAGACCAGTGCAGACAGACAGCACACTGGAGGTTAAGTCATGCACTAAATAGGGAGCAAGGGAGCATCCTATAGCTCTCCTATAACTGTTCTGAGACCAGTGCAGACAGACAGCACACTGGAGGTTAAGTCATGCACTAAATAGGGGGCAAGGGAGCATCCTATATCTCTCTATGCAGTTAAGTGCGTTCACTCCTAAAATCTGATCAAAAGTTCAGTTTCAGGCTGCAGATGATGTTTGGATCAACATGTTTGACACACATGGGACGATGATCATCAGTACATAGATTCACCATTTATAAATGGAGCTATATTTCTTCACTCACATATATTATGGAACCCAGTTGAACGTTATTCATTTCTATTATTACAAAATGATGCCATATTGTTACTGTAGTTATTTTGAGGATTTTCATGCCGTGTCAGTGTGTTTTTAATACTTTACCGTGTCCCTCATTGCATTGATCTGTATAACTTAAAAGCAGTTTAAAATGCTTGAATGTGTGAATCTGCAGTACTTTGCTTTCAGTGTCATCATGAGCCATAAACAGTGAATTTGTTTTCATTTAAATCCCAGCCTTTTGCCGTTTACATTTACATATAGTCATTTAGCAGATGCTTTTATCCAAAGCGACTTACAAATCAGGAACATGGCAAGAAATTTGTCATAATGTTCAACAACATCTATGGTTTGGGTCGTATAGGTGCCAGCGCAGGAGTGCAATAGTAAGCGCAATTAGTGCGGGTCGGTTAAGTGCTCGTGGAACAGATGTGTTTTTAGCTAGTTCTTGAATGTTGAGGTGGTATCAGCGGCTCGTGTGGATGTTGGAAGTTCATTCCACCACAGTGGATCAGAGAAAGTGAACGATCGTGAAATAGACTTTGAGCCTCTTTGTGATGGGCCTATCAGGTGCCGCTCGTTCATAGATCGCAGAGAGCGAGTTGGAGCATAGACTTGGAGAAGTGAATTGAAGTAAGAGACTGCTGTTCCACTGGCTGTCCTGAAGGCAAGAATCACATGAGTGACAGGAGCCATCTTTGGCTGATTGAAGACCAGTTGCGCTGCTTCATCCTGGACCATTTGCTGCAACTTGTGTTAGCAACACGACTCGCTCGCTTTTGGCGGTTTTCCACTGTGGATAGTACCTGGTACTTTTTTTTTTGGTCAGAGAGAATCATCACTAATGGCGTCACTGGATTAGCGACACGGGACAATAACCCGCTAGTTTTAAAGTTAGCAACAGCGATGGCAGTATCATTTGTTCACGCGACTTTCGAATTGTAAAAAGAAACGGCTGTGTGCAAAACCACGGCGTGGTCAATAAACGAGGTGCAGGCGCTCCTCTCGTTAGCGGCGTGAAACAAAAAGTCTTTCAGGAAGTGTCTCAGATGTTGACCGCACACGGCTACCAACGGACCTCCCAACAGTGTTGGGAAAAGTAAAAGAAAATGTAAAAGTGACAACAGATCCATCAAGGACCACAACAGCCGGAGTGGTTCAAACAGAAGAAAGTGGTTCGACCAAATGGATGCTATGTAGACCGGTGAGCAATGGGAGGGAGAGTGCGCTGGACTCAGTCACAGCGTTGTTGGAGTCCACGATTGAGGATGGGACGTTTTGTCACGTTAACCCTCTGGGGTCTGAGTGTATTTTGGGACCTGGAGAAGTTTTGACATGCCTTGACATTTGTGCTTTTTTCAGTTGCTTAAAAACATATTAATGGCTAAAGTCTGATAACACTGTATTCAGCACAAACAGGGCTACAATAACATGTGAGCAACATGTGTGTACATGTTTGTATTTTGAGAAAATAGCGTTTATGTGTGGTTTTTGAAAAAACTAAATATTTAAGTCATTGAAATAAGGCCATATAACATGTACTAAACATTTGTCCACTAGAGTTTTGAGAACTGGATCTTGTAGTCTAGAGTTTTTGCTACAAAATGATGTGAAAAGCATCCTGATCACTCATTCATACAAAACAATATAGTAATTGAACTTTTGTAAGACACTTTTAGTGTTGAAAGGTCATATGCGAGGAGGCGTGAACGATCATGAATATTGATTGTAATTCACACCTGAGGAGACAAAAGACCCTCCCCTGAGCCCATCAATGAGGAATGTGACAAAGACAATGAATGTGAGGAGACTTAATGATCAAAATCAAGTTTTAAGTTAAAAGAAGTAATCTGACTGTATATTTTCTTTACATAAAGACTTTACTTAATTTTAGACCTACACTACCGTTAAAAGAAGTCTCTTCTGCTCACCAAGGCTGCATTTATTTGATAGATTGTGAACTCTTTTTACAATTTAAAAGAACAGTTTTCTATTTGAATATATTGTAAAATGCAATTTGTGATCAAAGCTGAATTTTCCGCATCATTACTGCCGTCTTCAGTGTCACATGATCCTTCAGAAATCATTATAATATGCTGATTTACTAATATGGGCATATTTAAAGTGCATTTTACTCATTTAACCTGAACACATATTTGCAAGCACAAGCTTTGTTGATGATAATGAGGCAGCATAAACACTAGATAAAATATAAACATTCATATTATTTTTATATCATATTTATATTGTACAGCATATAATTTAAAGACCTGCTTTTGCGAAACAGCATTTAAATGTAACTAAAACTTGCTTATTAGGACATATTTCAAATGTTAATACTCTGAATCCTGTCTGGCAAGTCTGGAAACAGTCCCGCTAGTAAAATATGTTCAAGTTTATATGAAATAACATGTCAACTAATGAAAACTAATGGACTTACTCGTCTGAAATTGTGTCCTCGGCTGGATCAAATCTCTCTTCAAAATACAAACGTTCATCAGAGTCCCGCTCTTCTTCTGAGGAAAATCTTCCTTACAATCCAGGAGTTTCTCACTTGTGTATCGTGCGGTCTTTCAAACGAGCAGAAAAGTGAATAACTTTGTTTTTACGGCACAGTCGGGGGCGTTCACCATTTGCATTGATCCCTTCAGCACATTAGCGTATGAATAGCGCTCTAGTAGAGATAATTAGGTGAGCCAGGAGAAACTGCGACTACATCGCTTTGTTTCATACAGATTACATTGCAGGAGAATATTTGAATTGTTTTATTAAAAAGTAGACATTTCAAGCTTTCTTTAGACATATGTTTCATGTTTGTGTGATAAGTATTCGCAGAGTTTCAGTTCATTTTTGTGTCGTGTTTCTGAAATATGCTCGAGAACACAGAGATTGCTGACAGCTCACCCTTTTTATTTTCTTTTTTTTTACAAAAGCACAATGTTTTATTGTTATTATGAGTGTACACAAATAAAAGACGACCCTTTATAGTCTCTAATGATGTCTTACACGTATCTGTATACCCCAAAATGACGGAGTATTTTATGTTGTTTCCGCTGTAATGATGAAAATATCCAGCAGGACGCGCCGGCGTGTCCGTCGACCCCAGAGGATTAACTCTATATTCCGCTTGACAGCTTCACTTTATTTAGTTGAGCAGCTACTGGAAGCTTCTAAAACAACCAATTTATCTGTTACACTCGTGTAAAATCACCATCATCAACTGCTGTATGTAGCACAATGAGCTAGCCGCTAATAGCAAGCTGTTGAGTTATTGTTTATTGTTTTGTGTCACGTTTAATATGATGTCATGGCAGTAGAGGTGGTGTAACTATGACGATCAGCCTATAATCCCGCCCACATTACGGCAGCACTAAACTGAAGTGGAGAAGCAAACTGTAACGTGTCGTAGAAAAGTGCTAAACTGAAGCATGATTGCCCTAAAATCTTACAAATATACTTTCATTGACAGTGAACCACAATCTCCTCGCTAACAAGAACTACTCGTCCAGTGTCCGTAAAAAACACAGCAAACAAACTACTGTGAATATTTGATCTATTGCCCACCCATACATTATTATTTATTTATTTAACAACTTACCCGACACTGTTGACAAGTGATCAGTCACATGACATTTGTTCCTCGACCTTATAGTGGTCATAATCAAAGACAGGCTTCCGGTCGCACACTTCCGCGGATTCAAGCGCCAGCCGGGCAACTGCTATTGAGAGAAATCAATGCAAACGAACAGCTCAATCCGGGTCCATAAATAAACACTCAAATCAAATGTTCCTGTACTCAAATGGACAGAAGAAATATTCAGTTTGAGCCATTTATTACAGAGCAGCAGGTGGGGAAAAACTCAAAGCTGGATTTATAACATTTATTAAAGCAAATAAAAAATAAATTACAGACATAAAAATACTGATCACAAATGTACATCTAATTTCCTGCTTGATCAGAACATCTGCTGCACATGTGCTCTCGGACACAACCAAAACTACCAACCCAAGTGACGTCCATATGTATTTATTCAGCATTAATCGTTACAAATGCAGATTTCCCTGAGGAAATTAAACCCCTCTTGCTTCGGTCATGTTTGATAACACATGACAACAATACGACATACGGTACACACCAAAGACTGAACGACCCCTTATGAGCTGCATATATACAGTGAGACATCAGGGTTGAACTGTCCCGAAATGAAGGTGTCCTGTATTTAAGCAGCGACGTGCTCGAGGGGGGTCATGCACTGAACACACAGATGATGTCATATTCTCAGCACATATCTGAAGGCAAAGGGACGTCAAGAGTGACATGTCAGATAGTTCAACGGTTCGTCTGCAGGTGTAAAATTAAAGAAAAATAACCAAAGAACAATGTGCATAAGGTGCTATTATGGGGAGAGAGTATTTAAAGGAATAGTTTGGGGTGAAATATCCCTTCAATGATGCTCTCCAAGTCTTAGCAGCACAGTACTGCCCCCTAGAGGTGAGGAAGAGAAACTGATCGCCACACAACTCTGATCAAGACAAACTACATGATAAAAAAAACAAAACAACAATAGCAATAATTACAAAATAATTTAACATTCTCCAAATCCCCAGATGCATTCTGCATTCACATTTGTTACGGACTTACAGGGTTTTTTATAAAAGAGAGATTACTGTTTGTTTATCACTTTGAGGAGATCATTTATAACTTTTCGTATAATCGATCACATCTCGTTTATGATACAGTTGAAACGAACACATTGCAAAGATGTTCAATGATCAATACATTTCAAATATCAAACAGTACCAAAGTATCGCAGAAATAGCACAAGACAGATTCAGCCCTTATATTCAAATTAAACTGAAGAATATAAAAATGCCAATACAGCGAAAACAACTTGAATTTGACATGAGCAAACAATAAATACATTTACATGAGAAGGAAAAGATGCATGTGGCCAAATTATAAGATGACAGTCACTTTATCAATTAGAGGTCGACCGAAGAACCAGAAGAAAAGAAAAAATATTTGGTGCATAAAGCAGGACTTTTAATATAAACAAGCCCGAAACACACCAGGGACTTTTATTTTGTAATATGAAAAAAAATAAATAAATAAATTGGCAATTATTGCCATAGAATTTTGCTGATAACCGATAGTTCCAAAACGCAACTATCAGCAATAATCAATCGTGAAACCGATCTATCGGTCTTCCTCTAGTGTCCATTTCATCCAATAAAATCAATCCAGATTCTGCGGAAGAATTTTATTTTGTGCTGGATATCTTTAAAAAATATTTGGGACAAACTGGAGCATTATAACATGAAATCATATTCCTTTGCTCTTGATGTTAATGTATTAAAGTATCTTTATAACTTTATAAATTAACTCACAATTTAATGGATGACATGGAAAATGTATCAAATAATAATAGACATCGGGTGGATTTATGAAAATGTCCTAAAAAAAGAAAAAAAAGGAAATTCTAAGTTATCAACTTCTTTTAAGTACCAAAACAAATCTTAAAAAAAATAAAAAATAAAAAAAAGTTCTCACATTTTCTTACTAATAAAATGACTCGTTTTAACATTGTCTGATTATAATGAGGTTAACTTGTCTAATACTTCAACAATGTCATTTACGATTATTTTTCAGAAGAAATCGGATCATTTGAATTCCAGGAATACAAAATATTAACACATTCTTTCTTAAGTTAGAAATCAAGAAGAAAATGTTGAGCCGTTGCATTAGCCACACCCCTTTCCCAAAACCCCGCCCTCCAAAGATACCAAATGAGCTTTGAGACACGAGCAGGAACGTTTGTTTAAAACAACAGTGGTGAAACAGCGCCCTCACCTGACAACTCTTATGAACTATATGCCATAAAAACGGCATTAAGCCTCAATAATTCACTGCTGCTACAATACTATAATCACGTGCATAATGATTGACAGGTCGAAAGCATCATTGTTTGCGGACATGTTTTTGTTTGTTGTTTACAGAGTCTAGAGCCGTGAGAGATCTCACCACACTTATTTCAGCAGGAACATTTCTTGCAAACCTTTCGATGAAAACAATCATTTCCAGCACCTTGAAGAAGAATTTAAGAAACCTTCTTAATTGAATCTGGCACATTGCGTATAACAAATCGGACTATTATTCATTTTTGAGACCGTTTTCTTTTGGATATGATGATGAAGATATAAAGTGGTCAAAAATAAATGAAGAAACATTGATGTAAAGAGAACAATCTGATATCACCTGATATTGCCAAATGATTCATTTCAGGAACACGTTTAAAATTAAAATGGAAAACAGTTTCTTAAAAGAACAGACATAAGCCAATAATATATATATTTATACGCACACACACTCACGCACACACACACACTCACGTGCGTGCACTCTCATACACTCTCACAAACACACATGCACTCTCACGCACGCACACGCACACACACACACACACACACACGTACACACTCACAGAACTGTGCAAAAGGCACTGAAGATGTTCCACTAAAGCATTTGTCTTCAGATGTTTATTTCTATCTTCAGCTTTAGTGTGTTATAGAAGAGCAGATGGCATTGCCCCCACAGTGCCCCACAGTGCCCCACTGCACATCGGGTCAGTCTGGGGTAAATAAAGACACTGAACAGAAGATCTGTGTGTATTCAGCAGAACTGGGGCTGTTTTAAAGGTAAAGGTGGTCACACTGAATACTGATGTAGCTCTTCTTATATTAACTTTATATGACATTCAGTGAAAAATTAAAACTATTTATAGAATTATTTTTAAAGACATCCTCATTATATTGCACAGTTCTGTGTGTGTGTGTTTGTGTGTGTGTGTGTGTATAACTGATGCACTTGAACAAGCTGGCATGTTGATGACAGATGGACTGCAGAACATAAATTATGCAAATATAATCCAATCTGGAAGTAAGGGAGGAGCTTGTGTGCTACAGGTGTTCGGGCCTTTATCGCCCTTATGATTGTATTGAAGTCGTCCAGTTAAACAAAAGAAGAAACGATCGCAAGTTATTAAATGGCCAATAACATCACTTGACAAAAACAACTATCCAGATATCAGTGTTGGGTGTAATCGGATTATTTTAAGATCAAAATGTAGTGTAGTGCATTACATTAAAAATGGGGAAATGTTCCTACTGCAGGTCATTCCCACACACATGCATGCACGGTTACATAAACATGAGAATTAGTCAAATAATCCACAACGATGAACGATTAAATCTATGATCAGACTCTACTGCTTCTGTTTCACTTAAATGAACCTACACAATCTGGATAATTAGACATCCAAGTGTTGTTATACCGCTCTCATCTGCATCATCTCATGTGTACAGGTGTTTGCTCTGCCTTCAGAATAAATATAATATACAGTAGAGGACAAACATATGGGCACCCTTGGTAAAGATGAGCAAAGAAGGCTGTGAAAAAAATTCTGCATTGTTTATCCTATTGATCTTTCATTCAAAAAAGTCACAAAAATGTAACCTTTAATTAAAGTAAAACATCTGAAAGAGAGGAAATATCTCATTAAATAAATATTTTTCTCCAAGACGCATTGGCCACAATTATTGGCACCCCTAGAAATTCTCAAGGGTAAAATATATCTGAAGAATATTCCCATTCATATTTTACATTTCTTAGTGAACTTGAAATTGTTCAGACACGACTTCCTGTTTCACAGGGGTATAAATATGAGGTCAATTCCCTTAATCATCAATCATCAGTGGGTTAGATTAAATAATATAGTTCTGATGTGCGGCAAAAGGTTTTTGAGCTTCACAAAATGGGAAGTGGCTATAAGAAAATAGCCAAAGCAATGAAAATGCCCATTTCCACCATCAGGGCAATAACTGAGAAATTCCAATCAACTGGAGATCTTAAGAACAGTCCTGGAAGAGGACGTGTGTCTATATTGTCTCCACGCACAGTGAGGATCGTGAGGTTAGAGTGGCCAAAGAATCTCCAAGGATCACAGCTGGAGCATCTTGGGGTCAGAAAGTCTTCAAAACCAACAGTCATCCAACAACAAACTCAAGCGTCTTCAGTTTGCCAGACACTACTGGAACTTCAAATGCGACCGGGTCCTACAGCAGCAAACACCAGAGATGTGTTTGGCACACACAGAGATGAAGTACCACCCAATGCCCACAGTTAAATATGGTGCTGGATCTTTAATGTTGTGGGGCTGTTTTTCTGCCAGAGGTCCTGGACATCTTGTTCGGATACATGGCATCATGGACTCTATCATATACCAACAGATAAAAAAATCTAAACCTGACTGCCTCTGCCAGAAAGTTTAAAATCAACACAAAAAATGGTTCACAGACCACAAAAACAAGGTTCTGCCATGGTCATCCCAGTGCCCTGACCTGAACCCCATAGATCACATGTGTGGTGAACAGAAGAGGAGAGTCCACCAACATGGACCTCGGAAGGATCTGGAGAGATTCTGTGTGGAGGAATGATCTCAGATCCCTTGCCAGGTGTTCTCCAACCTCATTT
Organism: Moxostoma hubbsi; assembly: GCA_032164185.1. Classification (NCBI taxonomy): domain Eukaryota; kingdom Metazoa; phylum Chordata; class Actinopteri; order Cypriniformes; family Catostomidae; genus Moxostoma; species Moxostoma hubbsi. The sequence continues at coordinate 24,161,241 of JAVLUX010000186.1, forward strand.
GACATTATAGGAGAAGACAAGGAGCTGTTCTCTTAGCAAAGGAAGACCATTTCAGATGTTTTACTTTAATTAAACAATAGATTTTTTAATGAAAGATCAAAAGCATAAACGATGCAGACAAAACAGTTTTACTCATATTTAAGAAGGGTGCCAATACTTTTGGCTGCATCTGTAAATACTATAATATTAATAATATAAACATAATATTTAATATATAATCTTACAACAGTCTTTAATACAGGTCCATCTATCTATTGGTAATTGAGCAGTAAGGTCCTGTCACTCATGTTAACATTCAATGCATTTAATCGACTTTAAAACACAATTTTATTTCGATACGACATTTTTGACGTTTCAGAATTACGTCTTTTATTCACCCCATTTAGTTTGCCAGTGTCAAAGGTCATTTTCCTTTATAATGATCAATCGAATGGATCTCTATCAGGTCAGAAATGAGACTTGAGCTAAACTGCATTAATACTTTACATTAGCGTCCATATTACAAACACTACGTTATTACCGTTTCATTACAACAGCAATAATAGTGTCAAAACATGAAAGTAATGTAAAGTGTGACCAGAATTTGGTGTAGAGATTCCTCTTGAAATGATATTCTGATACGGCCCGTGTCAATGCAACGATGATGATGATGATGCCGAAGAAAACACAAACGACTTGAACATGTTTGGCCTTACACAACTGAATCCAGCCTCAGTTCTTCCATGGGAAGAGATATGAAAATAATAATAATAATAATAATAATAATATTTCATTACATATCTATGTTGAAATATGAAGGTGGATGTTGTGAGCCATTACAGTTTGGTTTGTTGCACATGCAGACTGCAGTGATGTTTCCAATGCGACAGCACGCTGCCCGCTGAGCCCAGCGCTGCATGAAAGAGCCACATCTGGTGAGAATTGATCCATTTTGTACGTTTGTGGTTCGTTGAGGGGGACATCAGGGCGGGGCAAACAGTTCCCAGCCTGTCAGACCCGCCATTTAAAGAAAAAAAAGACCCCAAAAAACTCATGTTGAGCAGCAGAAGAGAAACAACAACAACAATGGGAAAATCCATGAGGCGTTATTAAAAATGTCTGTTTTTGGCGTCTCTTAACAAAAAGCGTTTCACGTGTTTAAGAAATCCCTGGTGGTTTGGATGTGCAGAAATGAGTGTGTGGAAACGCTAGGAAACCGCCTCGATCTGGTAAGAACATCCGTCCGTTTGAGAGGCGGGTTTGGCTTCAGTAGTGCTCTTAGGTTTGGGAGGCCAGTCGGGATCCACGCTCAGCTCTTGGGCCAGGTGCATGTAGCGAGCTTTGGGCACTTTTCTCCGCCAGCAGCACAGCCAGAAGAGGCATTTAGATCCATACATGTCTATTCCAGCCTATAGACACACACACACAGACAGGAGACACACACACACACACACACACACACAGACACAGACACAACACACAGACACACACACACACACAACACACAGACACACACACACATACACATAGACACACACACACATAGACACAGACACACAGACACACACAACACACACAGACACAACACACACAGACACACACACAGACATACATACATACACACACACACACACACACAGACACACACACACACACACACACACACACACAGAGACACAGACAGAGACACACACACACACAAACAGGACACACACACACACACACACACACGGGGAGTTGAAGAGAAGATTTTAAAATATATTTTTCATCATTTCCATTAAGACGCAATTCAAACCTGAATTGGAAAAAATGCAATAAAATATTCATATTTATAAGCAAAGACAAAGTTGCAAGTGTTCGTTCTGTGTGTTTCTGGTGACGTGTCTCTAAGCACATGCAGGAGTAGCGCTTCTGAAATTCTATAATGTATAAAGATGGATCGGTGCGTCGTCGATGCGTTCATGGCATTAAAGGAATGCTCCGGGTTCAAGTCTGCCATTGAAATGCAAAAACAGGCAATGAGTACATGAATGCACTTACAATGCAAGTCTATGGGGCTTTACTCACACTTATAACGTCTCAAACTCGTGTGACTTTCTGTCTTCTGCAGAACACAAATGAAGATGTTTTGATGAAGATATGATGTGTTTATCCAACCATACAAGTCAATGGGATCCATAAAGCACATAAAGGCAGCATAGAAGTAATCCATACGACTCCAGTGGTTTAATCCATGTCTTCTGAAGCGATACGATCAGTTTTGGGTGGGAAACAGACCAAAATAAAACTCCTTTTTCACTGTAAATCTTGACATCTGCAGTCTTGGTGCGATTGTTGATTACACTTCCTCACACTTCAGAAGACATGGATTAAACCACTGGAGTCATATGGATTACTTCTATGCTGCCTTTATGTGTTTTTTGGAGATTGAAAGTACCCAAGGGATGTAGAGGGTTAAATGATTAACCAGCATTAACAATATGTTAGAGTGGGGGTCTGTGAGTGTATCTCAGCGAGTATTGATGCTGACTATCACACCTGGAGTCGCGAGTTTGAATCCAGGGCGTGCTGAGTGACTCCAGTCAGGTCTCCTTAGCAACCAAATTGGCCCGGTTGCTAGGGAGGGTAGAGTTACATGGGGTAACCAAATTGTCCCGGTTGCTAGGGAGGGTAGAGTCACATGGGGTAACCAAATTGGCCCGGTTGCTAGGGAGGGTAGAGTCACATGGGGTAACCAAATTGTCCCGGTTGCTAGGGAGGGTAGAGTCACATGGGGTAACCAAATTGGCCCGGTTGCTAGGGAGGGTAGAGTCACATGGGGTAACCTCCTCGTGGTCACTATAATGTGGTTCTCGCTCTCGGTGGGGCGTGTGGTGAGTTGTGCGTGGATGCTGCGGAGAATAGTGTGAAGCCTCCACACGCGCTACGTCTCCACGGTAACACGCTCAACAAGTCACGTGATAAGATGCACGGATTGACGGTCTCAGACGTGGAGGCAACTGAGATTCGTCCTCCGTCACCTGGATTGAGGCGAGTCACTACGCCACCACGAGGACTTACAGCACATTGGGAATTGGGCGTTACAAATTGGGGAGAAAATCCCGCCGTCTTTTGGAAGAAACATGTTTTTTTTATCACGTAGGGCGTTTCATACACATTAGGGTGCAATAGTTCACCCAAAAATGTAAATTCTCTCATCATTTATTCACCCTCATGTCATTAAAGATCAATAATGAAGTAATTAACTATAAATCATCTCTTCCGGTCTGCAGTCGTATGTGCATTCACGAGAGGGCGGAGTTCACGTGGTCTCTCGTGTGATGTATTCGCGTTGGCATGTTACGGACGTAATCTCACGTTTTTCTCTCGGCTGAGACATCCAAGATGAGCACACAAACACACCGAAACCAAAACCCACGACGCTTCTGTACAGAAGTATTACATCATTATTGATCTCTGCTAAATATGCACGTCACGTGACGCCCGTTTCAGCCATTAGACCCGATGACATGTTTAGTCTTTGTCATGCCCGTTTGGCCACTCAACGGTTAATCCTATATAGAACAATTTATGGGGCTCCCAACATGGAATTGTAACATTTGGCTTTTTTATTACCAGAATAAAGATTTGCGAACTCAAAAGTTCATATGCAGAAAGGGGTGTTTCTTTGTAAAACTTTTTTGCATAAAGGGTTCTTTGGAGCGGAGTAAAGAACCCCAAGGTTCTACATAGAACCCCAAAGAAACGTTTTTTCTAAGAGTGAAGCAAAAGGAGGTCCCACATATAAATGACAACCCAGAACATTCCTTTAACCAAAGCAGATGTCTAATCAATATTAGTTATTCTGTTCGTTACATTCCGGCACCATCAAAAACATCCTACATTACAAACATCCAGATTTAAAGGGACAGTTCACCCACAAATTAAGGCTGTCGATTTAACACGCCAATACAGTACGATTCATTGTTTATATTAAAAGTAATGCATTATTAATGCAATTAATCATGTAGACTGTAATAAGAAATATTCCTACCATATGAGCACTAGTTTAAGTACCAGCTGTTTTCAGCAGGGGGCAGTAAGTGACTCCAGCTGTTCAAGTTAACGAAATGGAAATTATTGGGAAAAAATTCAACTAAACTAAAATACATTTTTCATAACTCAAACTAAACTAAAAATTATCTCAAATTTGTGTTTATGTTTTGGACATACTACGGTGAATATCTGCATATCAGAAATATAAAACCTCAAAAAGATAAAGAGACAGTTCACCCCAAAATGAAAAGTCTCATCTCTTACTCACCCTCATGTCATCCCAGATGTGCAGAACACAAATGAAGATGTTTAGAAGAATATTTCAGCTCTGTAGATCCATACAATGCAAGAGAATGGTGACCAGAACTTTGAAGCTCCAAAAAGCACATAAAGGCAGCAGAAAAGGAATCCATAAGCCCAAAATAGAATTTATTTTTCACTGTATATCTTGCAATTACAGTCTACAAGAATGATCATGATTTCAAGCCCGATTACACACACTAGTAGAGTTCGCAGAGCACTAGATGGCGCTGGGAAATATAATCAAACTTGAAATCATGATTACCAAGGAGACTGATGATGTCAAGAAGTACTGTAAAAAAGAAATTAAATATTGATCTATATCTCACACACATCTATCATATCACTTCTGAAGACATGGATTAAACCACTGGAGTCTTATGTATTACTTTTATGCTGCATTTATGTGCTTTTTGGAGCTTCAAAGTTCTGGTCACCATTCACTTGCATTGTATGGACCTACAGAGCTGAAATATTCTTCTAAAAATCTTCATTTGTGTTCTGCAGAAGAAAGAAAGTCAAACACATCTGGGATGGCATGAGGGTGAGTAAATGATGACAGAATTTCCATTTGTTGGGTGAACTGTCCCTTTAATTGTATACTCCCCAAAGATTAGTTTAGTAATGTTTTACAGCACATTCAGAAGGTATTTAGACCCCTTCATTTTTTAAGTTGACAAAGCAAAACCAGATTTTTGATAACTTTGCAAATGTATTACAAATAAAAAACTGAAATATCACATTGCCATAAGTATTCAGACCCTTTGCTATGACACTTGTAATTTAGCTCAGGTGCATCCCATTTCTCTGGATCATCGTTGAGATGTTTCTACATTTGATTGGAGTCACCTGTGGCAAATTCAACTGATTGGACACACCTGAATATATAAAGGTCTTACAGCTGTAAATGCATCAGAGCAAAAGCCAAACCATAAGGTCAAACGCCTGCAGAGCTCAGAGACGGGATTGTGTCGAGGCACAGATCAGATCTGGGGAAGGCTACAATACAAAATTGGCTGCATTGAAGGTTCCCAAGAGCACAGTGGCCTCCATAATTCTTAAAAAGAAGTTTGGAACAACTAGGACTCTTCCTAGAGCGGGCCGCCTGGCCAAACTGAGCAATCGGGGGAGAAGGGCCTTAATAAGAGAGATGATCAAGAACCCGATGGTCACTCTGGTTCTCCAGAGGTCATGTGTGGAGATTGGAGAATCTTGCAGAAGGACGATCACCACTGCAACACTCCACCGATCTGGGCTTTATGGCAGAGTGGCCAGACAGAAGCCTCTCCTCAATGCAAGACACACAAAAATGCTCCTAAAGGACTCTCAGACTGTGAGAAGCAAGATTCTCTGGTCTGATGAAACGAAGATTGAACTGTTTGGCCTCAATTCCAAACGTCATGTCTGGAGGAAACCAGGCACCCCTCATCACCTACCCAATACCATCCTAATGGTGAAGCATGGTGGTGGTAGCATCATGCTGTGGGGACTGGTCAGGGATATCCTTATTGAAAACCTGGTCCGGATCGTAATGGACCTCAGACTGGGCCGAAGGTTCATGTTCCAACAGGACAATGACCCTAAGCACACAGCCAAGACAATGCAAGAGTGGCTTAGGGACAACTCTGTGAATGTCCTTGAGTGGCCCAGCCAGAGCCCAGACTTTAACCCAATCTAACATCTCTGAGTAGACCTGAAAATATCTGTCCACCGACATTCCCCATCCAACCTGGCAGAGCTTGAGAGGATCTGCAGGGAACAATGGCAGAAAACCCCAAATCCAGGTGTGCAAAGCTTGTTGCATCATACCCATAAAGACTTGAGGCTGTAATCGCTGCCAAAGGTGCTTCAACTAAGTACTGAGTTAAGGGTGTGAATACTTATGACAATGAAGGTTTGCCTTTGTAACAAATTTGCAGTTATCAAAAATCTGTTTTTTTGCTTTGTCATTATGGGGTAAGGAGTGTAGATTAATGTGGAAAAAATTATTTAAAGCATTTTAGCATAAGACTGCAACATAACGTGAAAAAAATAAAATAAAAATAAAATAAAATGAAGGGGTCTGAATTCTTTCTGAATGCACTGTATAATAATTTAAGGAAATACATATGGATATGTAAAATGTCAGGTTGTTAATTCAACACACAGCTTTAATAAAAACGAACATTTTATTTTGTGTTCCACATATTGAAAAAAAAAAAAAAAAAAAGACAACATGAGGGTGAGTAAATGATGACACAATTTTAATTGATGGGTGAACTATCCCTTTAACAGACATATGCAGTTGTTGGCACTACAGAGGAAGCATTCGAGGGAAATGGGGGTGGAGGAGGGGTAATCAAAGACCCCCCTCAAGCATGACAACAAGAGTCCCGCAGGGGGCGCCAGAGAGCATTCAGAACAATCATGTTGGCGCATGCAAAGCCAATGGTTAAACAGAGTGTTTGGTGAGAGGAAGAGAAAGAAAGAAAAGAGCAGGGAAAGACAGAGAGTGGGAAGTGGACACCAGGAAGTGAGAAGGCAACGGTGAACAGAAGTGTCAGATTTTTCCCAACCTGTGGTGTCGGGCCTGCAGGGGAGACGCCATAGCTGCCCTGCTTGTCTCGGCTGAACACATGCTTCCATAAGATGACGTCAAGCACGACGTTCTATAGAATAATCGCAGCAGGGTGGAAAGAATGAAGAGAGCTACGGATCACATGGCTAGCAAAAGGTTTGTTCATCATTTGTTCTGCCATGTTTCCTTGTTCAAGAGCAACACTAAACACATTTCTTGAAAGGGAAGTGATTGTCTGGATTGTGTATTAGTCAGAGGGACAGAGAGAAAGTGCATGAGAAACATTCAATCAATCATCAAATCACTGTCAATGACCAGAGTGAGATCACATGACCATCGGCTAATTTGATTGGCTGCTGCTGCTGCCGTCTATTGAGTTCTGAGGGTTGGCAGAAAAGGGGGCGTGACTTGTAGTCAACAGCAGGAAGTCGGGGAGGATCTAAAAGGCGAAGCAAACAGCCACTACGCCTCCGCACAGCGCTGCCACGTTGATTGGTGGCATTTCTTAATCAGGGTGAGAGGTTTCATTTTGTCCTTCTCTTTGATTGGCTGGACAAGTCAAAATAAATCGGATGTTTCACTGTGATTCTGCCTCGTGTGAAATACTGTTGTACATCCCATTTTAATTGGGTTACAGCAAGAGTGGTGTGTTATGACCCTGACTGAGGGGTCAACTACATCTCACATCCTATATGCAAAAACATCACAAATACAGTGGCCCCAAAACGCAACTCAAGCCACGCCCAAAACATGGATTACTGTCATTGCATTGGGTAAAAAAAGGAAAGTAGCAACAAACCACGCTTAAGCTAAAACCACTTAATCTCAAGTCTCCGAAGTGTCCCGTGTGTCTACATTTCAACCCTTTAAGCTTTTTGAAGATTTCCTAACTCAGTGGCATACCCCAAATTAAAGACTTAAAAAAAGAAGACAAAAAAATGAGCCAAAAATGTACTTTTTTCTGATTTGACATGATATATCTCTGGGTGTAAATAAAGTGGCTCAGAAAAACTGCTTTTGTTTTGTTCCCAATCATGTCGACTGTATCTGAGAAAAAGTTTGTGTCGATATGACAAAGCAATCAAAAGTTATAACACTAAAAGTATGAGTTTCATCTAAAAGAACGAGTTTCATTCTGTGTCATTTGAGTCATCATCGAGTCATCATTCTGGATTATCTAATGATCTATACATCTGATTATCTTGTGTGTGGACTCGTTTGAAAGATAATCACTGACTCTAAATAATGATGATATGTGATATTTTATGTTCCGTTTATATTTCGTGAATTTATAAGCGAATATGCGGCATATAAGCAACATCAACATGTATGTGAAAGACATATATTTAGCTGTTACTCACTATATTTTCATCAGTGAGTAAAACAAATAGTCTGGTTGTATTTTACTCTTTGAGAGCTTTCCAACAACATATGACACATGAATATTTGATCAGTTTGATGTTTTTATTGATTATAATAAAATGTGCAGTGCAACAATCTTAATAAATGATCAAAATGTAACACTTCTGATTTATCTGCAGATTTCAAAGCACTTGTTCAGTTTTGGTCATAATGTCACATGCATTGGAAAGTACAGCTTCTAAACTTTCAAACGAAACCGGTTTTGTGTTGGTCGTGACTGTAGTTATTCATATTTTGGCAATTATTTTTGTTTTGCAGGCGGGTCCATCTGAGCATAAAGGGTTAAACAGTTTGCAATAGTTTAATCATTCAAAACCTAAAAAAACAAACGTATTTTGCTTGAAAATATTGGCCTGGTTTGATATTTTGTTATCTAATGCAATGACTTGAGTGTCCAAAAACGTTTTGGGGTCACTGTACTTGAGCTTCCTCACCCCAACCTTGACTTTGAACATGACAACAGGAATAATTCTGTCTGATAATGGAGATCTCTCTCATAGTTGAACACCAACAACATGTAACGCTTTGAAATGTCCACTTACCTCAATGAAGACAGACACGATGATGTTGCTTAGCACGATAATCACCATAGTCACTCGCCAGTACAGAGGAACACACACGAGCTGAGGAGGATTCATGTTAAATACAGCCGTCAATCAAAATCTTCATTATAAGTGTTTATTACACGGTTACTACACATGTGTGTAACTGACTCGGGCAAGAGATTTCTGAATCACTTTTGTTCTTTACACATAATACAATTATTTCACTCAAATCAATATTTCATGTCCATGCATTTATTTATTTGTTAGGTCACACTTTATATTAGCTGTCCTTCACTACTATGTGCAAATGATAAAATGCATATAATATATATATATATATATATATAGTGTAACTACATTCTCACCAGATTCACATTTGCTGCTACTGAGTTTGAGGTATGGGTTAGTAACAGCATAACAGATGTAATTAAATGCAGGAACTTTAAATGTTATTACAATGCAACATTGTACATTGTATCTAATATAAAGTAGGTCCACATAATAAGTAGAATAATGACCTGATCTGTTATATTAATGATGATTACTCAAACAAGTAATGCTAACATACCTCTAAAAACTGATATATGCCAGAGATCGGAACGAACATGATGAACAACAGGAACGCGATGAGAATGAAAGCGGAGAGCACGAACGGCCCTGAAACCAAACACAAGTGATGAAGGAAATACCAGCGCAAGACAATGTTTCATAACGACAAATACATTTGAATTTTATTAAACACAGTTCAGTTAGATTTCATCGTTTGGGACATTTTTAAACATGAATGTTCATGGGGGGGGTCTGTGTATCTCAGCGAGTATTGACGCTGACTATCACACCTGGAGTCGCGAGTTTGAATCCAGGGCGTGCTGAGTGACTCCAGCCAGGTCTCCTTAGCAACCAAATTGGCGTAGTTGCTAGGGAGGGTAGAGTCACATGGGGGTAACCAAATTGTCCCGGTTGCTAGGGAGGGTAGAGTCACATGGGGTAACCAAATTGTCCCGGTTGCTAGGGAGGGTAGAGTCACATGGGGTAACCAAATTGTCCCGGTTGCTAGGGAGGGTAGAGTCACATGGGGAAAACAAATTGGCCCGGTTGCTAGGGAGGGTAGAGTCACACGGGGTAACCAAACTGGCCCGGTTGCTAGGGAGGGTAGAGTCACATGGGGTAACCAAATTAGCCCGGTTGCTAGGGAGGGTCGTCACATGGGGTAACCAAATTGGCCTGGTTGCTAGGGAGGGTCGAGTCACATGGGGTAACCAAATTGGCCTGGTTGCTAGGGAGGGTAGAGTCACATGGGGTAACCAAATTGGCCCGGTTGCTAGGGAGGGTAGAGTCACACGGGGTAACCAAACTGGCCCGGTTGCTAGGGAGGGTAGAGTCACACGGGGCAACCAAATTGGCCCGGTTGCTAGGGAGGGTAGAGTCACATGGGGTAACCAAATTAGCCCGGTTGCTAGGGAGGGTAGTCACATGGGGTAACCAAATTGGCCCGGTTGCTAGGGAGGGTAGAGTCACATGGGGTAACCTCCTCGTGGTCACTATAATGTGGTTCTCGCTCTCAGTGGGGCGTGTGGTGAGTTGTGCGTGGATACTGCGGAGAATAGCGTGAAGCCTCCACACATGCTACGTCTCCATGGTAACACGCTCAACAAGTCACGTGATAAGATGCGTGGATTGACGGTCTCAGACGCGGAGGCAACTGAGATTCGTCCTCCGTCACCCGGATTGAGGCGAGTCACTACACCACCACGAGGACTTACAGCACATCGGGAATTGGGCGTTCCAAATTGGAGAGAAAAAAAACGTGCATTTTTATAAAAACCAAAATACATAGTACAACCAAAGGCTGAAATTATTAACAAAACAAACCCCCAAAAACCTCATTTAAAAGGCATCATTCAATATCATCACCTTTTATTAATTAAAAAGACTCTTTGTTTTACATATTATTTATGTTTAGAAAACACGCCTGAATAAACCCGTTTATTTTTTACTCGTTTTGTTTTGTCAGGTCAAGAATGAGTGTAAATAATAACAAGTGTGCAACAAAGCAAAAAGAATGTTTGTCCCTTGATTTCACATCATTGGTGTTATCAAAGTTTAAAACTTCTTTTTTTTTTTAAATGACAAAAACTTCAAGGTCAAAGTTCAGAGGAATAGGCAGCTCAAAAGTGCATATAGTCGAAAAAGTTATTCATTACATAATACATTTAAACCAGTTTTTTGCACAAGCGTTATTTAAATATTTCACTGGTGTTACATTGTTTAATAGGGACGAGATCATGAGGTTATCTCACGATTTGGTTCAATATACGATATGAGGTTCATGATTTGATATAATAACACTTAAAATGACAAAATATTACAGAAAATGTTTTTTATTTTGAGCAAAATGCTCATTATAATTCCTCATGAAAATCGAGTTGTTTAATACACCATATAAATGGTCAAAGTTGAAATAATAAGAGTTTCTCTATAAGAAAAGATCAGAAATAGTGAGCTACATTCAGTCTGATCAGATGCAGAACAACAGAACCGAACAGAACCGGTCCTGAAAAACTGTGTGAAAGTGTACATTTATATTTCAATCATTATATGAATGAATATTATATCATGAAATAGTATATACGAGTATAATAATGTGTATAATTGAAAAGTAATAACATTGATTTGTATAAGAAACACTAAAAAGGTTACTGTCACTTTAAGAGTTCAACGAGCGGCTCACAGTGTTCCGCTTCAGCGAACATCAACGAGAAGTTTTAAATACTTTTTGATCTGACTGTAAAGAACAGAAAAGATATTAAAGACTCATTGTTTAATGAAAGTGGAGTCGCCTCATCTTTGATGGACACACATTACACGGAGGAAACGATCCGTTTCAAGCACTTTTCATCAAAACAAGGAGATTTTACAGGTATTCCAGTTCTTACATTTCTAACAGCACTTTAAGGACCTTGTGTGAACCTGTAAACAGTGGAGAATAACGTGCAGTAGTGATAAAATCAAGCGAAAGAGAGATTATGATGTTTAATCGCTCGTTTCATTCATGAACACATGCACTGAAAACAATGTCGCAAATGTTGAAATATCGAGTTTTTTCATTTTTTTGGTTTGCAATGTATTGAAATTCGATATATCGTCCCATCCCTATTGTTTAACGTTCATGTGAAAGAATTAGATTGAAAAACGTTGATTTAATGGTATGATTTATCAACTTTAATCAGCGGTGTGTGTTTGACGCAACGTCTTCGAAAAATCATCTTTGGACACTGGAGTGACAAAACTTAAATAATAAAATAACAAGTCAAAAATAACGTCAAGATGAAAAATGTGTTTCCTCAGATTTTATGGGGGAAAACTGAACTGAAAATGCAATATTTTGTAAGTCTGAAAGTAAACGTTTTTTTGAGAATGATCCAGTTGTTTTGTCCCACAGCATGTACACATCTGAGAATGATGCTTCTTACAGTTCTTATAGCTGGGCTGACGGAAAGGTTTTCCTTTGGAGAAGACGATGGCAACGATGAGGTACTGGAAGGAGGAGATGAAGAAGAGTGTGGTATTCACATCGTTCATGATAATCTCGGTGGAGTTATCGGCGTGAATGGGAGCGGAGCAGTTGTAGAAACTGTCAAATCAAGACACAAACAGAATCATTAGAGCTAATAACAACAACAACAACAACATCATCATCATTCTCTGGCCTGACTTCTCTAATATGCTACAACCACAATTCGCAAGGTTTAAAAACAGATATGAGGTCAGGCCGCTCTGTGCTCTCTAACAGGAAGTGAACTGCACTTACTCCGAGTTCAAGTACCAGTCTGGAGTTTGGATCAAGAGGAAGGCCATGATCTGAAATCCCAGACAAATGACAATCTGTGTGAGAACGGAGAAGAGAATGGGACCCGAGACGAGACCAGAGGGAGGTCGCAGAGCCACCAGCTCCTTCCACGCCGAGTTCAGACTCACTGAGAGACAAACAGACCACGGCACAATTACTTGTTTGATCGCAGCAGCCCAAACCTGAGCTGGGACGACTGGTAGAACAGAGACGATACTCACTGGTGAAAACGATGAGGAGGATGATCGCTATATCGATGAAGAGAAACTGAAAATCTCCAAGGTTACTGCCGATCTGAAACACACATTAATGGATCAGACTCCAGACAAACAGCAGAAGTCACTTCCTGAAGAGGTCAAGCAGCCTCATAAACGGGGACTTACGGAGTACAGCAGGGCGACACTGAGGCACTGAATAATACTGTACAGAGCCATGAACTTAAACACACAGAACGAGGTGACGAGAGCCGCTCTGCCCTCCCTGTGGAGACAACACGTGTGAGAGACTCCTTTCAAAACAAACCATGTGAACTCATTGAAACCACGGAAACATGCGTGTTAAACCTGATCAGATTGGGCACACAGGAGATGCTGGGAGTCGTGGAGGTGAACGGAGACGCCACTGAAGCCTCCAGCTCCGACAGGGAGATTCCAGCATGAGCTCTCTTCAGTGCCTGAGACGACAACACATCATCAGATACAGTGAACAATCAAACTTCTTTAAAGCTGATGATGATGATGATGATGACGACTCACCCCACAGTCATTGGCTCCGTCTCCACACATTCCTACAAAGTAACTGGAGCAGAGAGAAGACAATGGTGAGCTACATTTCAACACTTTCTGAAGAGAGTGTGAGTGCTGTTTGCCCAGGCAACAGTTGTTGTGGAAGGTTGCTAGGGCGTTGCTATGCGGATAAAAATGTGTTCTGAGTTGACGAGATGGGAGAGGGAGAGCGCCAGTTTACGACTTCCTTCATAAATAATCCACACACACACGCACACGCACACAAACCTATTGTGTTCTAAACCTGCATACAGCTTTTGCGGGTCAGTTTTGACCCGGAGGGGTTTTACGCTTATAATTCAGTTGTTCTCATCAAAAACCCAACTGTAGCTCATTGTTTACTTCTTAGCTGTTCATACATGTAAAAAAGATCAATATTTTTGGCATGTTAACTGATAAATACACATGTTATTATGTATGACGTCAGTTTTTTTATTATAAAAAAAAATTTAGTTTTTCTACCTAATTTGGAATGCTCAATTCACAATGTGGTGGGAATGTGTGTGTGTTTGTGTGTGAGAGTGTGTGTGAGAGAGAGTGAGTGTGTGTGAGAGTGTGTATGTGTGAGTGTGTGTGTGAGTGTGTATGTGTATGTGTGAGTGTGTGTGTGAGTGAGTGTGTGTGAGAATGTGTGTGAGTGTGAGAATGTGTGTGTGAGTGAGACAGTGTGTGTGAGTGTGTGAGTGAGTGTGTGTGAGTGAGTGAGTGTGAGTGTGTGTGTGAGTGTGTGTGTGAGTGAGTGTGTGTGTGTGAGTGAGTGTGTGTGTGTGTGTGTGTGAGTGAGTGTGTGAGACAGTGAGTGTGTGTGTGTGTGTGTGAGTGAGTGTGTGTGTGTGTGAGACAGTGTGTGTGTGTGTGTGTGTGTGAGACAGTGTGTGTGTGTGTGTGAGTGAGTGTGTGTGAGTGTGTGAGTGAGTGAGTGTGAGAGTGTGTGTGAGTGTGAGTGAGTGAGTGTGTGTGTGTGTGTGTGTGTGAGTGAGTGTGTGTGTGTGTGAGAGTGAGTGTGTGTGAGTGTGTGTGTGTGTGAGTGTGAGTGTGTGTGTGTTTAATACTCACTCTACACTTTCTAATGTCTCAACGAGTTGGGTCTTCTGGTCGGGGGCCATCCTGGCAAATACTGTTCCATGAAGCACCATCTACACCAACAAACACCACCACACACACACATACATGACTCATACATGTTATAGAACACGTTTCTAACATTATAATCAAGCAGTCTTGATCAGACCCAACCGGTTTTACCTCAAGTACTCCTTCATTGACACAAAACCAAAGAGTAAATATCATTAAACTTGATCATTAATGTTGATGATTATTATTGATCAATCAGTATTGGTTTGATCTATTGATATCTTGATTTCCACAAACATTCATTTCGACTCCAGTGAGACACTTACAATGGGGGCGATGTTTGGAGGGTTTGAAACGTAGAATTATATAAAAGCATTACATTCATTCTTCTGTTAAATCTCGTGTATTATTTGAGATGTAAAGTTGTTTAAATTGTTCTTTTCATTGTCATTTTAGAGTTTTAGCAACAAAGTTGTAAACTTGTATATAACTTTACACAGAAAAGATAGTTGCAGCCCTAGTGTGCACTATATAGGACTCGAGCTCAGCTCCTTTGATGCTTCGAGTCGGCGACTGGCCTGCAGCGAGAAGTCTCCAATCTCACAACGACCGGTCTCAGACGCTACAACACTTTTCAAAACCGCTTGATATCTAGACGTCATGTGTTCAGGTGTGCACTGTCCAGACAGCAGAGAGATGGACAATGAGCCACAGCCAATGAAATATAGAGAGAGCACAAGAGGAGGGCAAGTTACTGGGTAGCAGGAGACCTCACGCACATCTCCCTATACTCGCTGTTTTAATTAATTTTTCTTTGTATGTTATCAAGAATAAACTGCGTGTGGGTCTGTGTATCTCAGCGAGTACTGACGCTGACTATCACCGCTGGAGTCGTGAGTTTGAATCCAGGATGTGCTGAGTGACACCAGTCAGGTCTCCTTAGCAACCAAATTGGCCCGGTTGCTAGGGAGGGTAGAAAGTGATTTAATGACAGTAAAATCATGTTCACACACATATTGTTTATGTGTTTATACTTGTGAAACAGTATTTTAATGTTGACAGATTAAACCCCATTGACTTGCATTGGAAGTGTCTCACACACACACACACACACACACACACACACACACACAGATTAAACCCCATTGACTTGCATTGGAAGTGTCTCACACACACACACACACACACACACACACACACACACACACAGATTAAACCCCATTGACTTGCATTGGAAGTGTCACACACACACACACACACACACACACACACACACACACACACAGATTAAACCCCATTGACTTGCATTGGAAGTGTCTCACACACACACACACACACACACACAGATTAAACCCCATTGACTTGCATTGGAAGTGTCTCACACACACACACACACACACACACACACACACACAGATTAAACCCCATTGACTTGCATTGGAAGTGTCTCACACACACACACACACACACACACACACACACACACACACACACACACACAGATTAAACCCCATTGACTTGCATTGGAAGTGTCACACACACACACACACACACACACACAAAACCCCATTGACTTGCATTGGAAGTGTCTCACTGGAACACACATTTGTGCTTTATTAAAGAAAAGGAGGAACAAGTTGAAATACATTTTCATAGTAATTAACATAATGTCACACATGTTGTCGAAGAGTTTATCTTCTGTTGAACCCGGAATATTCCTTTAACTTTACACCGCAGAGCATGAAATATAAATTTGACAAATTGTATTTTATCATTAGTTTTTCAACATTTTAGATTTGAAAAAAACGACAAGTTCTGCGTATTCCATTAATATCAATATTTTCATCAATATCTATATATTTCATCAGTATTTATATTAACATGTAAACTAAGTGCTAAATCGCTACTGTCCCTTTAAGAATAATGGCGGTTCAGTGAGCGACTCACGGCTGGTTTAATGCATCTGTTAAATGTTACAATTAATGCTTTTATTTTTGATCAATAATTGCCTGTAAAGAACAGAAAGGATGTTCAGAGACATTATTCTATGATATCGGAATCACATCCCACCTTCTGCAGCAGATCCTGGAAATGCTCCGTAACAACGGCAAAGGATTTCCCGCTCATGGCAAAGTGATACTGTTCCTGCCGCCTCTGGTCCTCCATGGCATGTCCATCCTCCATTATTATCTCCATCTCCTGTGATCAGAGGACGGTCAGAACGATGCTGAAATGAATGCTCTTTGCTTGTTTTTTGGGAATATCACACGCTAAGCAGCGGACACACGTTAACCAATCAAGAAACTAGCCAATAAAAACACAGTCTGTCTGTCAGTTTGGCGACATGTTTTTCACTACATGAGTTCATTTATATTATATTGAACTATTTTATTCATATATTAACATTGGTATAGCTGCAGGCCGGAGATCTCCAAAAGAAGGCGGAGTTACTTTAGAAAGAGGTTGCAGCAGTTCCCGCCCCTTTTTGGAGAAGGCCTGCAGCTATATCCATCTCCTTTAATTCCCACTGGCCTGCAGTGACATTGTTTGGCCAATAGAGGGCACACTCACCTCTAATTTGCTAGTCTTGTTCGAGTGTTTGCTGGGTTTGTCGGCATAGTGCCAGTTGATCTTGGCAGCCTGGCCGTCTTTAGGGGGCAGAGCGTCAGCAATAATGACTCGGTCTTGCGGCTGAATCATGCCACAGTCTCGTGCCACAGAGATAGCCGTCAGCATGTTGTCACCTGCCCGAGAGAGAGAGAGGAAATAAGAGACACTCTCAGATGGTCATTTCATGGTACGTTTGGTTTGTGGACAGAGATAGAGGAGCTTGGCCCATATAATAATCCTCCGAGCAGGCTTACATTAGAAGTCTGCTTCCATTGGCAATAAGCCCACATTCTGCTAACACTCACAATGCTTCATTCAGCCCGTCTGAACTCTAATCTCAAGAGCTTATTAAAACACATTCCAGGAATACCTAATGAATTAATCTTCAAATCTCTGAGACTCCCGTCTGATACGCAGTGGCTTGTTTTAACTGGAGTCTCTAAACGTTCATAGTGCGGTCCTGTTAACCCAGTGAGACCAACTGAAAGTGTCCCGTCAGGAACGCTTTCTTTAATTCTTTTCTCAATATAAAATGTTGTCTGTACCCGTGACCATAACGGTGCGAATGTTGGCACGCCGTAGGTCTTCCAGTACGTTTGGAGTCTCCGTTTTCAGTTTGTTCTGCATGATAATCAAACCCAGAAACTCCATGTTCTTCTCTATTTGATCCCTGCAGAAAAAACAAATATGGTGTAACATATTTGAGCAGTCGCATACAGGAAGTCATCCTTTTATCACTTTGCACAATATAATGAGAGGAAGTGGAGCTGGTCCACAGTTTCATCCGCACCTGTTGATGTTCTGCACTTTGTGAAAGGTGAGTTTGGATTCTAGCCGTCGGTGTGCCAGCGCGATGACCCGGAAGCCCTGTTTGGTGTAGTCCTCCAGGACCTCTGTGAAATCCTCTGGTACTGTGATGCATTGTGGGGATAAAACAGCCAGATGTGAACAAAGCAACATCTTGAATTTGAAAGGATGTATGGATGCGTCCTCCACTGACCCGTCTCTTTCTTGCACAGGCTTGCCACGACCTCCGGTGCTCCTTTCAGGTACGCATCCATGCGTCTCTCTCCAATCTGACGGACCACAACACTCATTCTCTGCAGGGCGGATGAGAACGAGAACTGCCGCACAATACCGATCATGTATGACGCCTGCAGCGCGACAAACAACAGACACGTCAGCTCCCGTACATGCACGCCGCACAAACATCCTTCATAACACAACAGCCACCATACGTACCGACAGCTCGTAGAGTTCAGACAGCTCCTGAGGGGAAACCACAACAATATCTGTTAGTACAACAGTCTGTAAGAGTATTCAAAATGGGCGGGTCCAAATGGGGGCGCTATATCGCAAAAAAAAGTTTACGCTTAAAACGTTAAAGTCTACGTAGACATGAGTCAGGCATATGAGGTCTCATTTGAAAGCTTGGAATCTGAACTTTTCAACAATATCATCACTTCTGCATTTATGTGACTGAAAATAACAAAATAAGGCCTCAACACATTTGCGTTGGTAATTAGCGCCCCCTAGAGGTAATGAGGTAGAATTACGTATATACAAATAAAAGTCCTTCACACAGCACATAAATGGACATGTCATATATCAAATGAAAGCTCTGATTCTCAGGAATGTGACCGTATAGATTATTTTGTTGCACTAATAACACAGTTCAAAAGACTTTCAAAAGAATCTATTATTATATCTTAGATGTCCAGAACAAAATATGCCATCCAGAAATTAAAGCATGCAAAACAAATCACCACAGAAAATATGAGTTTGGACTATTGATGATAAAATGTTTTATATTGTTGCAAAAGTGGAGGATCTCATCTTCTAATGACACTATCTAATTTTTGTTTCTTTTAACCCTTCAATTCTGTTCAAGAAGTGCCTGTTTACCGTTCAGTACAGGTGCAACTTTCAGGATTTAGTTTTTTTAGATCTTGTTTACATATACATTTTAAGACTTGCTTATGCAAATAAAGACCTCATTAAAACATGAATAAAACATGAGAATGTCTCGTGTATCGGGGCAGATTGCTGCCATCTGGTGAAAGAAATACAAAAAGAAAACATGACTTGAAAATCATGTTATGACAGTAACAGCCAGTAGGTGGCGGCAGTGTTCTACGCAGCCACAACTGTGCAATAATTCTACATTTCATCACAAGTTATCATTTGGATATATATTTATATCCATATATAGTAGATATACTATTATGTGGTTATAGCGACCAGCTATTATCTCATCTTTCTAAAGACATCTAGATTGAGCTTGTAGTCCACTCAGAGGCCGAGATATTCAATGAAATAATGAGGGTGTTGCTTGAACTGAACATTAGACTGAATGTCTATGGACGAGAACATCTGTGAGGGGTGAAATGTGTTAGAGCGCCACCTACAGTTCACATCTGTGTATTGTGATGGAATGTGTTAGAGCGCCACCTACAGTTCACATCTGTGTATTGTGATGGAATGTGTTAGAGCGCCACCTACAGTTCACATCTGTGTATTGTGATGGAATGTGTTAGAGCGCCACCTACAGTTCACATCTGTGTATTGTGATGGAATGCGTTAGAGCGCCACCTACAGTTCACATCTGTGTATTGTGATGGAATGTGTTAGAGCGCCACCTACAGTTCACATCTGTGTATTGTGATGGAATGTGTTAGAGCGCCACCTACAGTTCACATCTGTGTATTGTGATGGAATGTGTTAGAGCGCCACCTACAGTTCACATCTGTGTATTGTGATGGAATGTGTTAGAGCGCCACCTACAGTTCACATCTGTGTATTGTGATGGAATGTGTTAGAGCGCCACCTACAGTTCACATCTGTGTATTGTGATGGAATGTGTTAGAGCGCCACCTACAGTTCACATCTGTGTATTGTGATGGAATGTGTTAGAGCGCCACCTACAGTTCACATCTGTGTATTGTGATGGAATGTGTTAGAGCGCCACCTACAGTTCACATCTGTGTATTGTGATGGAATGTGTTAGAGCGCCACCTACAGTTCACATCTGTGTATTGTGATGGAATGCGTTAGAGCGCCACCTACAGTTCACATCTGTGTATTGTGATGGAATGTGTTAGAGCGCCACCTACAGTTCACATCTGTGTATTGTGATGGAATGCGTTAGAGCGCCACCTACAGTTCACATCTGTGTATTGTGATGGAATGCGTTAGAGCGCCACCTACAGTTCACATCTGTGTATTGTGATGGAATGTGTTAGAGCGTCACCTACAGTTCACATCTGTGTATTGTGATGGAATGTGTTAGAGCGCCACCTACAGTTCACATCTGTGTATTGTGATGGAATGTGTTAGAGCGCCACCTACAGTTCACATCTGTGTATTGTGATGAATGTGTTAGAGCGCCACCTACAGTTCACATCTGTGTATTGTGATGGAATGTGTTAGAGCGCCACCTACAGTTCACATCTGTGTATTGTGATGGAATGTGTTAGAGCGCCACCTACAGTTCACATCTGTGTATTGTGATGGAATGTGTTAGAGCTCCACCTACAGTTCACATCTGTATATTGTGACGGGATGTGTTAGAGCGCCCCCTACAGTTCACATCTGTGTATTGTGATGGAATGTGTTAGAGCGCCACCTACAGTTCACATCTGTGTATTGTGATGGAATGTGTTAGAGCGCCACCTACAGTTCACATCTGTGTATTGTGATGGAATGTGTTAGAGCGCCACCTACAGTTCACATCTGTGTATTGTGATGGAATGTGTTAGAGCTCCACCTACAGTTCACATCTGTGTATTGGGATGGAATGTGTTAGAGAAAAAACACTTTTTCTAGAGCTTTCTGTCATCTAGTGGAATAAAATGAGACTTTTCAAAGTGAGCTTGAGTGAAGTATGTGTGAATGGTGAGCTTTTAAATTTGAGTGTGAAGAACTGCAACGCGGCAACCCAAAAATGGAGTTTAAGGGGGCATTCACCATGTCCTGCGCTGGTGATATCACAGGTGGTGGAAGCAGCTGATTGGGTGGTTTTACGTAGGTGAGTTCAATGCGGTCGTGATGAGCCGTCTCCTCTTCTGTGGCTTCCACCAGGATCTGAATCACACGGAGACACCAAAGTCAGCAGAGAACAAGCATGACTCTGATACGTGAATGAGAATATCGAGAGAGGTGCAGAACAGACCCAGCCCGTGGCCTCAAACATCTTGAGGTCCAGTGGATCTCCGGAGAGCTGACCGTCGATCTTAGTGAGGGAGTGACAGGTGGCCATGCAGGACACAAACTTAGTCATCACCAAGCTTTTGTCCTCTGCCTTTTCCTCTGAAAGATGGAATCTACGGCAGAGAGATGTGCCAGTCACTCTTTTTAAAGATTGCCCGTTTCAGTGGCGTACCCAAAATTAAAGGCTTATAACTCGACAACAAAAACAAGGAGAATCAAGCGTTTGGTGTCATTGTAAAGAAAACTTTTCATGTTTTTTTAAATGATATAGATTATGATACATTATGAGACTCTCAGCCTAAGGAACTGCTGAAAAATCACCAAACAATTTAGCCAGAAATGTAGGATTTTTCCTATTTGACGTTATACATCTCTGGGTGTAAATAAGGTGGCTCCGAAAAACAAGTCAAACGTATCTGAGGAAATTGTTTGTTTTGATACGAGAAAGCAATCAAAAGCTAAAGCGTTACAAAAATAATGCATCACAGCTTAAAAGGTTAAATGCTAACACAGTGAATAGCTTCAAACGTCAAGATATTTTGATTAAAATATGCCCATACCTGCCATCTTCTGCCCTCTGAATTCCCCACATGTCCAAGCCATCTTCTGTGAGGGTGCCTGTCTGAAATGACACCGAGATCATAGCAGAGGCTCTCTTTAATCGAGTACAGATAATCATAATCATGTGTATGATGAATAGCAGAATATTTATGCAGTCTTTACCTTGTCAAAGCACACCAGGTTCAGCTGACCGCAGATGTTGATTCTCTGTGGGCTGATGGAGAATATGCCCACTTTCCTGAGGCGCCGTTGAGCGTAGACAATACCCGCCGTCATGGCTGCCGGCAGCGCAGGGGGCACTGTGATGGTGATGATGTCCAGAGACTTGACAATGATCTCCTTAACTGGTTCCTGCCAGGGGGAATATCACAGCAATGAGGGCACGTGCCCATGCCATTTCCACAGGATTCTATTGGCGTTCAGATTCAGTCTATAAAGTGTTGAAAGTGTTTAACAACAAACGACATCACCAAAGAAATGTTTTGGTTTCTTTTAACCCTTCAATTCTGTTCAAGAAGGGCCTGTTTACTGGTCAGTACTGGTGTAGCTTTCAGAATTTTGTTTTTTTAGATCTTGTTTACATATACATTTTTAGACTTATGCAAATAAGCACATTTATTAATTTCACTACAATAAAGACCTCATTAAAACATGAATAAAACATGAGAATGTCTCGTGTATCGGGGCAGATTGCTGCCATCTGGTGAAAGAAATACAAAAAGAAAACATGACTTGAAAATCATGTTATGACAGTAACAGCCAGTAGGTGGCGGCAGTGTTCTACGCAGCCACAACTGTGCAGTAATTCTACATTTTATCACAAGTTATCATTTGCATATATATTTAGATTTATAAATTGTATTTGACAAATCAAAATAAATATTGCTCTGTGTGTATCTCAGCGAGTATTGACGCTGACTATCACCGCTGGAGTCGTGAGTTTGAATCCAGGGCGTGCTGAGTGACTCCAGCCAGGTCTCCTTAGCAACCAAACTGGGCCGGTTGCTAGGGAGGGTAGAGTCACATGGGGTAAACAAATTGGCCCGGTTGCTAGGGAGGGTAGAGTCACATGGGGTAACCATATTGGGCGGTTGCTAGGGAGGGTAGAGTCACATGGGGTAACCAAATTGGCCCGGTTGCTAGGGAGGGTAGAGTCACATGGGGTAACCAAATTGGCCCGGTTGCTAGGGAGGGTAGAGTCACATGGGGTAACCAAATTGGCCCGGTTGCTAGGGAGGGTAGAGTCACATGGGGTAACCAAATTGGCCCGGTTGCTAGGGAGGGTAGAGTCACATGGGGTAACCTCCTCGTGGTCACTATAATGTGGTTCTCGCTCTCGGTGGGGCGTGTGGTGAATTGTGCGTGGATGCCGCGGAGAATAGCGTGAAGCCTCCACACGCGCTACATCTCCACGGTAACGCACTCAACAAGTCACGTGATAAGATGCGCAGATTGACGGTCTCAGACGCGGAGGCAACTGAGATTCGTCGTCCGCCATCCGGATTGAGGCGAGTCACTACGCCACCACGAGGACTTGCAGTGCATCGGGAATTCAAAATTGGGAGAAAATCAAAAATAAAATACAAATATTGCTCTGTTCCCAAGTTCAATACGAGTTAATCTCAATCAGCAGCATGTGTGTCATAATGTTGACTACAGACAAATTAATTTCGACTCGTTCCTCCTTTTCTTTAAATGTGTTCCAGTGAGACACTTCTAATGCAAGTCAATGGGGTTTAATCTGTGTGTGTGTGAGTGACACTTCCAATGCAAGTCAATGGGGTTTAATCTGTGTGTGTGTGTGTGTGTGAGTGTGTGTGTGTGTGTGTGTGT
>JAVLUX010000186.1:24190000-24217500 GCA_032164185.1 Moxostoma hubbsi
GGAGAATAGCGAGAAGCCTCCACACGCTCTACGTCTCCATGGTAACGCGGTCAACAAGTCACGTGATAAGATGCGCAGATTGACGGTCTCAGACGCGGAGGCAACTGAGATTCGTCCTCCGCCACCCGGATTGAGGCGAGTCACTACGCCACCACGAGGACTTGGAGCGCATTGGGAATTGGGCGTTACAGATTGGGATGTCAAAACGTTTTCTTTTATACAAGATTGATAACGAATGGGAATACACTACAGTCATAATCCAAAGTTAATTAGCATAATACCCAGATTTTTTGTATTTATTTCACACATAGTGGCCAATCACCTGTGAGCATGCTCTCATTAACAATGCAGGTTCCACAGATGAGCACTGCGTCACATGGCATGATGGTCCCGTTACTGGGGATGACGATGACATCACCGGGGACCAGGTCTGTGGACAGGGCTTCTTCCGTTTCTGTGCGGCACAAACATTTAAAACAGGAGAGAGAGAGAGAGAGAGAGAGAGAGAGAGAGAGAGAGTGTGAGTGAGTGAGTGAGTGAGTGAGAGAGACAGAGAGAGAGAGACAGAGAGAGAGTGAGTGAGTGAGTGAGTGAGTGAGTGAGACAGAGAGAGAGAGACAGAGAGAGAGAGAGTGAGTGAGTGAGAGAGAGAGACAGAGAGAGAGAGGAGTGTGAGTGAGTGAGTGAGAGAGAGAGAGACAGAGAGAGAGAGATTGAGTGAGTGAGTGAGAGAGAGACAGAGAGAGAGAGAGAGAGAGAGAGAGAGAGAGAGAGAGACAGAGAGAGTGGTGAAATAAATAAATGCACAATCGAACAGTCTCAGCAGATCATTTATTACCCACGCTCCCTTGCACAGGAAGCAGACTGCTGACTCATCGTGACTTTGGTCACAGTGTCAGATGCCCTGAAGCAGGTAATCCTCATTACAAGCATGCCCAGTAAATGTGAATGGCACGTACCGTTTTCGCCCCTGTAGATGGTCACCCGAACAGTACTGTGTGTTGCCACCATGTCGTGCAGCATTACATATTGCTGGGAAAAAACACAAAACGTTCCTGTGATGAACAAATAAACATCTGACAGCATAGATGATCTTATAGGAATAAAAAACACACATGAACTGATAACAGACCTTAGTTACGCAATCAGCACATGATAAACATCCCAGCCCTGACCTCAACCCCCCCGCTGAGGAACACCACCTCCCCGTCGCTGGATAAACTCTTCACTAACGTCAGAGCATAACTACATGCGTTACGACTGATCTGAGATCAGTATGAAGGGGAGTTTTAAAGACAACATAAAAAAACACAGAAATGTCTCTTAGTGGGCACTGTAGACTGAAGAGGAATCAAGAGTGGCGTTTGCCCGCACACAATACACTGCCACACTGCCGAGGGGGTTTTATTTACCACTAGGTGAAAATAATAAATCTGATTGAACAGGGTGAGACCTAACCCTCCCCAACTTCCCATATTATTAAACTAAAGCCTGTCATTAGCCTGAAGTTCACACCAATCAAGTTTGGTTTTGAGATTTACTATAAGGGCTTGTTTAAGGACACGTCCATGTACACCTGCGTCACACGGATGCTTTTGGAGCGTCTCCGTTGCATCGCATCATAACCGGACCGTTTTTAGATCGCTGTGTCAAGTTAAACAAAGTTTAAAACATAGAAAAACACGTCTTGAGATCCCGAAGTTCATCTTGTGCTGTCTGATGTTGGTAAGTGTGGTTTGTTCTGTGTATCAGCTGCTCGTTGTCTATACAGCTGGAGTTTCTCTTACTGCCCCCTGGAGGAAACAGGTGGAACTACAAGCTTGTATCGCTCAGATAAAAGTGCTCAGTGTGGTGGTGGAGATGCTGTTCCCGATCCAGACTGACTGAGGTCTCCCAGTAAGGAAGTCCAGGATCCAGTTGCAGAGGGAGGTGTCCAGGCCCAGCAGGTTCAGCTTTCCAATCAGGTGCTGGGGAATGATTGTGTTGAATGCTGAGCTGAAGTCTATGAACAGCATTCGAACGTATGAGTCCTTTTTATCTAGGTGGGTGAGGGCCAGATGGAGGGCGGTGGCGATGGCGTCGTCTGTTGAACGGTTTGGACGATACGCAAACTGCAGTGGGTCTAGTGAGGGGGGCAGCTGGGTCTTAATGTGCCTCATGACGAGCCTCTCGAAGCACTCCATGATGATGGGTGTGAGTGCAACGGGACGGTAGTCGTTGAGGCAGGACACTGAAGACCTCTTCGGCATGGGGACGATGGTGGTGGCCTTGAAGCACGATGGAACGACGGCGCTGCTCAGAGAGATGTTGAAGATGTCGGTAAGAACATCTGCCAGCTGGTCTGCACATCCTCTGAGCACTCTGCCAGGAATGTTGTCTGGTCCTGCAGCCTTCCGTGGGTTAACTCTACGTAGAGTTTTCCTCACATCCGCCGTGGTGAGACAGAACACCTGGTCGTTGGGAGGAGGGGTGGTCTTCCTCGACACCACGTCGTTCTGCACTTCAAATCGAGCGGAGAAGTCGTTCAGCGCATCTGGAAGGGAGGCATCTTTGTCATGGGCAACTGATGTTGTCCTGGATGCCCTGCCACATGCGCCACGTGTCGCCGCTGTCCTGGAAGTGACTGTGGACTCTCTGGGCGTGTACGCGCTTTGCCTCTCTGATGGCCCGGGACAGTTTGGCCCTCGCTGTTCTTATGGCAGCCTTATCACCTGCTCTGAAGCGGTTTTGTGCGTCTGACGAGCGGTCTGTATGCTGGAATTAGCATCAAAGTCCACATACTGGTCTTCATTAAGTGTACACATCATGCCTTATAAGCCTTACACACGCTCCACCTATGCTGATTGCTTCAGGTAATAACACCTATGCCGAATAGTATGTTTAACTGTGAAATATGTCAACTGACATTCAAGCCTGCTTACCTTTTTAATAGTGTAGAGAGAGGTAGCTATTGATATGACTGACATGACGACGATGGCCATTGCGTAGTAATAATATTCATCAGTACACCAGAGGATCACACTGAAGAGCTGGAAGATGTAGAAAGGATTGAGCACCTGGGAGAGAGAAAGTTCCTTTATTGTCGTTCCTGAGCAGTCATAATGAAAACAGCGGCGTCATGAGTCACTCGTACCTCTTTAATTAGCAGCTTGAAAAGAGAAGGCACTTTCACGTCGATTTCATTCAGTCCGAAAAAATATCTCCTACACAGATGAGAGAGAAAGAGACACAAGTTGAGTTTATAATGCGCTCTGCTGCACATGCAGTGATCCTCAGATCGACAGCTCATTACACACAGACAGATGATTGCAGGCTCCAGTGATGGGGAGAAACGAACTACAAGAGGCAACACTGTTCACTGAACTACATGTTTCAGTGGTGTCACAGTAGTTCAGCTGCTTTAGTGTCGCTTCCAACGAGTCACAATACATTTGTCACATTATATAGTGAACACAACAATGGAGGTTAGGGGGAAATCACACACACTCAACTAAACTGTCTCTTATATATAGTGCTGGGAAAAGCAAAATCACTGAAGTGAACCGGTTCTTTCAGACAGTTCCGGTATATAAACCGGTTCAAATAAATGATTCATTTTAGTGGATCGGTTCTTTCAGACAGGTCGTGTATGTAAACCGGTTCAAATAAATGATTCATTTTAGGAATCGGTTCTTTCGGACAGTTCGAGTATATAAAACAGGTTCAAATAAATTATTCATTTTAGTGAATCGGTTCTTTTGGACAGTCCCTGAACGTAAACCGGTTCAAGTAAATGATTCATTTGACTGAAATGGTTCTTTCGGACAGGTCGTTTTATATAAATCGGTTCAAATAAATGATTCATTTTAGTGAATCGGTTCTTTCGGACAGGTCGTGTATATAAATCGGTTCAAATAAATGATTCATTTTAGTGAACCAGTTCTTTCGGACAGTTCGAGTATATAAAACAGGTTCAAATAAATGATTCATTTTAGTGAACCGGTTCTTTCGGACAGTTCGAGTATATAAAACAGGTTCAAATAAATGATTCATTTTAGTGAATCGGTTCTTTCGGACAGGTCATGTATATAAATCGGTTCAAATAAATGATTCATTTTAGTGAACCGGTTCTTTCGGACAGTTCGAGTATATAAAACAGGTTCAAATAAATTATTCATTTTAGTGAATCGGTTCTTTTGGACAGTCCCTGAACGTAAACCGGTTCAAGTAAATGATTCATTTGACTGAAATGGTTCTTTCGGACAGGTCGTTTTATATAAATCGGTTCAAATAAATGATTCATTTTAGTGAATCGGTTCTTTCGGACAGGTCGTGTATATAAATCGGTTCAAATAAATGATTCATTTTAGTGAACCGGTTCATTCGGACAGTTCGAGTATATAAAACAGGTTCAAATAAATGATTCATTTTAGTGAACCGGTTCTTTCGGACAGTTCGAGTATATAAAACAGGTTCAAATAAATGATTCATTTTAGTGAATCGGTTCTTTCGGACAGGTCATGTATATAAATCGGTTCAAATAAATGATTCATTTTAGTGAACCGGTTCTTTCGGACAGTTCGAGTATATAAAACAGGTTCAAATAAATTATTCATTTTAGTGAATCGGTTCTTTTGGACAGTCCCTGAACGTAAACCGGTTCAAGTAAATGATTCATTTTACTGAATCAGTTCTTTTGGACAGTCCCTGAATGTAAACCGGTTCAAGTAAATTATTTATTTTAGTGAATCGGTTCTTTTGGACAGTCCCTGAATGTAAACCGGTTCAAGTAAATTATTCATTTTAGTGAATCGGTTCTTTTGGACAGTCCCTGAATGTAAACCGGTTCAAGTAAATGATTCATTTTACTGAATCAGTTCTTTTGGACAGTCCCTGAATGTAAACCGGTTCAAGTAAATGATTCATTTTAGTGGATCGGTTCTTTCGGACAAGTCGAGTATATAAACCGGTTCAAATAAATGATTCATTTTAGTGGATCGGTTCTTTCGGACAGTTCAAATAAACACTTTTGCGCAGATTCCATCAACAGACCCCAATCTCTTTCACACTGACCCATCCTTACTGTTGAGCCCTGCAGTCGACATGCACATCCAGGTGTTTTACCTGTACTCCTGCTGGTTTATGCTGAGCCCTGCGCTGTGCTTTGAGTGAATGTATGAGCAGGTCATGCCCACATCCTCCAGGCCTCTGTAGATCAGACAACAGTATTAACAACAGTATCCGAAGTTCACAGAGCAGAATTGACACGATTATAATCCGATATGCCTCCTTACGTCAACACTTCAAAGTTCTGTATGGTGTCGTTCCAAAAGTATTTAGTGCTATGGAGGGTAAAATAACGGATCTGTAGAAAAAAAAAAATAATCTATTTGTGATTCGTTCCTTGTTTATCCGAGGCTCAACTGCAGTTTGGTTGATACATGTATAAAGTGGAATTCCAGGAATTGCAGAATCAGCTGTTTTGGAGTACATGCAGTACCTGTACATGCTGGTCCTCCGTGTTCCTGATGGTTTTATCAGGGGCGGAGTCAGATGAGTTATGGGCGTGGTCATTGGCCTGAGGGGAGGCGGTCTGAGGTACCAGGCTGTCGTAAGGGTTCTTCCCAGGGGCCTGCATGACTCGAACCTTCGCTCGAAACCAGCGTTTAAACTCGTCCTGTAAACAGAAGCATAAATAACCAACATAAGTTATTCTAGGTGTTATATACCAAAAAGTGTCACTCAGTTAAACTAGTGATATAATGGCTTATGCCAGAATGCCAGGGCTGCCAAATGTGTCTTATCGAATGTGTGTTTGTATTGCGTTTCACAAATACAGTTTATGCTGCATGAAGACAATTAAACAGAACAAAAGTTTAGAAATTATTTTATGATTTAATCACTTTCATCTTTGTTTCTTCAATACAAAGATATATTTGAGCAAACCTGCAGAGTTGCGTTCACAAAGCATGTTAAGTGCACCCCCCACCCCCCAAAACTGGTCAACAACTTTGGGAGCGTTCTCATTTAGAATCAGCACCACACGGGGGGTGCCTGGGTAGTACAGTGGTATTGACACTGGCTACCATCCCTGGAGTTCGTGAGTTACAATCCCAGATTGTGCTGAGTGAATCCAGTCAGGTCTCCTTAGCAACCAAATTGGCCCGGTTGCTAGGGAGGGTAGAGTCACATGGGGTAACCAAATTGGCCCGGTTGCTAGGGAGGGTAGAGTCACATGGGGTAACCAAATTGTCCCGGTTGCTAGGGAGGGTAGAGTCACATGGGGTAACCAAATTGGCCCGGTTGCTAGGGAGGGTAGTGTCACATGGGGTAACCAAATTGTCCCGGTTGCTAGGGAGGGTAGAGTCACATGGGGTAACCAAATTGGCCCGGTTGCTAGGGAGGGTAGTGCCACATGGGGTAACCAAATTGGCCCGGTTGCTAGGGAGGGTAGAGTCACATGGGGTAACCAAATTGGCCCGGTTGCTAGGGAGGGTAGAGTCACATGGGGTAACCAAATTGGCCCGGTTGCTAGGGCGGGTAGAGTCACATGGGGTAACCAAATTGGCCCGGTTGCTAGGGAGGGTAGAGTCACATGGGGCAACCAAATTGGCCCGGTTGCTAGGGAGCGTAGAGTCACATGGGGTAACCTCCTCGTGGTGACTATAATGTGGTTCTCGCTCTCGGTGGGGCGTGTGGTGAGTTGTGCGTGGATGCCGCGGAGAACAGCGTGAAGCCTCCACACGCGCTACATCTCCACGGTAACACACTCAACAAGTCACGTGATAAGATGCGCGGATTGACGGTTTCAGACACGGAGGCAACTGAGATTCGTCCTCCGCCACCCGGATTGAGGAGAGTCACTACACCACCACGAGGACTTGGAACGCATTGGGAATTTCAAATTGCGTGTTTAAGAGGACGACATGCGACCCCCCCCCCAATCATCTTCTGTCAATGCGTGCTGATATTGGCATCGGGAGATTTGTGAGACATCTGATCCTATATCGCCCAGCCCTATATGCCAGCATTCACGTGGTAACGTGAACATAATTACAACCACCAGTCATTCACGACTGTCTACGAAGAGTTAACTCTGAGCTGAGGGTCATCTGCTCCGCTAGAACATGACGTCTTCTAATGAAGTGACGATAGCATCTTTTTTCAATAGTAAAAGTGATTCGTAACATCTCCTTTTGTGTTCCATGGAAGAAAGTAAGTCACACGAGTTTGGAACAACATGAGGGTGAGTAAATATTTCATATTTAGATGCACTATCCCTTCGACTATCAAGAGATCATCAGGAAGACTTCAGCACATCTAAAACTGAGATGGCAACCACATGCATCAGTTAAATACACATTGAAGACGTACAGTGCTTCGTAAGAGGGCGACATCGGCATCTCTGACGGCGGTCCGCGTGCATGTGGCCTTCACGCACCATTCAGGCATCCAATAGAGCAGCAGGAAGAGAAAACCGCCCGTGCAGAGACCCCCGACTGCCACCAGAGCCAGCTTCCATCGGCACAGCCGATATCCACTCAGCTCCTGGAGAGAGAACAGGAAACAACTTTGGAAGTAGCATTTATTACAAGAAAGCATGACAGACACAGAGACATCGAGGAGGGATAAACAGAAAGAGAACATACCATCTCATCCTCCAAACCCTTGTTGACAATCTTCAGGTCTTCCTTCTCCATCGTGATCTTCAGTCCTGCCTGGAAAACTGCAGCTCTCCTGCGAACACACGGAGAACACACGCGGACTGTGTGTGTATGTTGTACAGGAAAAGCTGCGTGAAGGGGCAACAACAGCTGTTATATCATTGGCTGTATTGACAACCAGCTGACCAGAGATGACACACACACACACACACACACTCATGAGCACACTCACACACAAACATCGAGAGGAACTTCCTGCGAGTCATGATCCCGAGTGCTACAGCAGAGTATCACGCCATGGGTGTTCCAGCGACAGCTGTCAAACCATTGGGTTATCTTTAAAATCACAATCATATTCACACATTTAATCACGAGGAAGAGGGAGATTAATGGGGGATATTAGTTGTGTGATTCAGAGCTGCAATTGTCTTGGAGTGACAGGAATGCCTAGCGTTCAAGTTGAACTCTTTGCGGAGGATGATGCAACAGGAAACAGTGAGGAAGAACATCAGGTCAATCATTCAACGGCTCGTTCAAGCTCTGATAATCATTACCCGCATCCATCACTGCCATCACTGCCAACAGGCCACCAGCGACACAAAGTCTCGCCGTAAAAGACGCCTTTTCCCGCAGCATTAAACACCCCAAATGCTCAGTGGAAAAATACCATAATGCAATAAATAATGCATGTAGGTTATAATTATTCATCATGGTAGTATCTGTTGCACACCTCATCATTTATGCTAATTATAGACATTTGTATCCATACAAAAAAACATCTGCATGTTTCGGTTTCGAGGTGATTGTGTGAACGCGACCGTAACATTAACGGTTTGAGCACGTATGACGTCATGACGCAGATGTCAGAAATCTGCTTTGGGCCAATCACAAAGTTCTGATGAGACGATGCATTTACTCTGGAAATTATTCCATCTAGTCAGGAGCACAAACATGTTTAACCTTTTAGATCCGACTTTAGAGGACATCTCGTAGTGGATGATGCGCCACGACTCAAATCTTAAGTCATACAGTGAACAGCCAATGAAAATCCATCGCACAGGGCAGCACAGGTGGACCACAAAGAACTGGAGACGGTGAAGAGCTCAAGTATTTTTAGAATCTGTTCAGATTATAGTTGTGTAGTGTAATCCCGGTTTAAAACACTTCTGTTCATCCGAGCGGATGATGACATCAGAGTTTTATGGCATTTTGGTGCTAATGTGTGAATGGTTGCACGACTGAAAAAAGACGAAAAGCATCGCATGTGTGAATAGCAGATGTGGTACATTTACCAGTAAATGCAATTCTACAGTTTTAATGCAATTAAACAGGTTTAACCCTTTATGCTCTGAAAGTGGTGGTGGCGTAGTGGGCTAAAGCACATCACTGGTAATCAGGAGGTTGCTGGTTTGGTCCCCACAGCCACCACCATTGTGTCCTTGAGTAAGACACTTAACTGCAGGTTGCTCCGGGGGGATTGTCCCTGTAATAAGTGCACTGTAAGTCACTTTGGATAAAAGCATCTGCCAAATGCATACATGTAAATGTGTCTTTTTTTTATTATTCATTTTCACTCAATCCCCAATGCGCTCCGTGTGGGCGAAGGACGAATTTCAGTTGCCAACCATCTTGCGTGGTTTTGTTGAGCGGGTTACCATGGAGACGTAGCACGTGTGGAGGCTTCACGCTATTCTCCGCGGCATCAACGCACAACTCGCCACACGCCCCACCGAGAGCGAGAACCACATTATAGTGACCACGAGGAGGTTACCCCATGTGACTCTACCCTTCCTAGCAACCGGGCCAATTTGGTTACCCCATGTGACTCTACCCTTCCTAGCAACCGGGCCAATTGGGTTACCCCATGTGACTCTACCCTCCCTAGCAACCGGGCCAATTTGGTTACCCCATGTGACTCTACCCTCCCTAGCAACCAGGCCAATTTGGTTACCCCATGTGACTCTACCCTTCCTAGCAACCAGGCCAATTTGGTTACCCCATGTGACTCTACCCTCCCTAGCAACCGGGCCAATTTGGTTACCTCATGTGACTCTACCCTCCCTAGCAACCGGCCCAATTTGGTTACCCCATGTGACTCTACCCTCCCTAGCAACCGGGCCAATTTGGTTACCCCATGTGACTCTACCCTTCCTAGCAACCTGGCCAATTTGGTTACCCCATGTGACTCTACCCTCCCTAGCAACCGGGACAATTTGGTTACCCCATGTGACTCTACCCTCCCTAGCAACCGGGCCAATTTGGTTACCCCATGTGACTCTACCCTTCCTAGCAACCGGGCCAATTTGGTTACCCCATGTGACTCTACCCTCCCTAGCAACCGGCCCAATTTGGTTACCCCATGTGACTCTACCCTCCCTAGCAACCGGGCCAATTTGGTTACCCCATGTGACTCTACCCTCCCTAGCAACCGGGACAATTTGGTTACCCCATGTGACTCTACCCTCCCTAGCAACCGGGACAATTTGGTTACCCCATGTGACTCTACCCTCCCTAGCAACCGGGCCAATCTGGTTACCCCATGTGACTCTACCCTCCCTAGCAACCGGGACAATTTGGTTACCCCATGTGACTCTACCCTCCATAGCAACCGGGCCAATTTGGTTACCCCATGTGACTCTACCCTCCATAGCAACCGGGCCGATTTGGTTACCCCATGTGACTCTACCCTCCCTAGCAACTGGCCAATCTGGTTACCCCATGTGACTCTACCCTCCATAGCAACCGGGCCGATTTGGTTACCCCATGTGACTCTACCCTCCCTAGCAACTGGCCAATCTGGTTACCCCATGTGACTCTACCCTCCCTAGCAACTGGCCAATCTGGTTACCCCATGTGACTCTACCCTCCCTAGCAACCGGGACAATTTGGTTACCCCATGTGACTCTACCCTCCATAGCAACCGGGCCAATTTGGTTACCCCATGTGACTCTACCCTCCATAGCAACCGGGACAATTTGGTTACCCCATGTGACTCTACCCTCCCTAGCAACTGGCCAATCTGGTTACCCCATGTGACTCTACCCTCCCTAGCAACCGGGACAATTTGGTTACCCCATGTGACTCTACCCTCCATAGCAACCGGGCCAATTTGGTTACCCCATGTGACTCTACCCTCCATAGCAACCGGGCCGATTTGGTTACCCCATGTGACTCTACCCTCCCTAGCAACTGGCCAATCTGGTTACCCCATGTGACTCTACCCTCCATAGCAACCGGGCCGATTTGGTTACCCC
This sequence comes from Moxostoma hubbsi, assembly GCA_032164185.1. Lineage (NCBI taxonomy): Eukaryota > Metazoa > Chordata > Actinopteri > Cypriniformes > Catostomidae > Moxostoma > Moxostoma hubbsi. The sequence continues at coordinate 24,200,898 of JAVLUX010000186.1, forward strand.
ATGTAAGACAACTGGTCTTCAATCAGCCAAAGATGGCTCCTGTCACTCATGTGATTCTTGCCTTCAGGACAGCCAGTGGAACAGCAGTCTCTTACTTCAATTCACTTCTCCAGGTCTATGCTCCAACTCGCTCTCTGCGATCTATGAACGAGCGGCACCTGATAGGCCCATCACAAAGAGGCTCAAAGTCTATTTCACGATCGTTCACTTTCTCTGATCCACTGTGGTGGAATGAACTTCCAACATCCACACGAGCCGCTGATACCACCTCAACATTCAAGAACTAGCTAAAAACACATCTGTTCCACGAGCACTTAACCGACCCGCACTAATTGCGCTTACTATTGCACTCCTGCGCTGGCACCTATACGACCCAAACCATAGATGTTGTTGAACATTATGACAAATTTCTTGCCATGTTCCTGATTTGTAAGTCGCTTTGGATAAAAGCATCTGCTAAATGACTATATGTAAATGCTCTGCCCTCTTATTGGCCAGGATCGGAGCCAATCATGCAGCTTGTGTTTACAAAGCGTTGGAATGCTCGTGTCATGCTCACAGATCGCCATAAAAATACCACAGTATTACAGGACTTGCATCTGCCAACCACCAAGGAAAACCAGGTGTCCAGGTGTCAGCAGGAGAACTGGTGCTGTTTAGAAAAAAAAAAAAAAGTATTTTTCTGTTTTCTGTTTACTTTGAATGACGTTAATTGAGTAATGAATACCATTTATGTCATTGTTGTTTTAAGAAATCTTCACTTTGAAAGTTTTTCACAAGTGCCTAAAACTTTTGCACAGTACTGTACCATCTTTTGGCCTAATAATAGCGAGACCGCTCCGTAGAAACAGACTAGCATGTGCCCAACAATAGGGCATCAGGGTGGCAGCAGGGCAGAAAACAGCTATAGTGAGGCATGTATGTGTGTGTGTGTGTGTGTGTGTGTGTGTGTGTGTGTGTGTGTGTGTTAGACAGCGGGGTGTCAGTGGCCATCCCCTGCCCTCTGCCCTCTGCCACAGGCCCTGATCATATCTGCTCTCTGCACCCGTACAACACACCACAGAAAGGGGAAATCAAACACAGGACCGAGCCCTTCCTACCATTTTCCCAGGCTGCTGTGTGGCCACATTCTGTTCTCGGCTACAATTTATAGGAATATTGCGAGTGCAACATGCTGTGCTTTTTTACTTCCTTTTGAGAAGACTGTAACATGAATTTGAGGATAATACTGAATTCAGAAACCTGGCATATTTACCAACCCATGACAATGTGTCTTCTGCCAGAACACAAACAAGAGCCCTGATTTACTAAAGGACGTGAAAGAGAAGAATTACATAAAAGTTATTTTATACAATAATCCAATTTAAACAGTCATAATTTCTCAACTTTCTTCAAGGTGCTGGAAATGATTGTTTTCATCGAAAGGTTTGCAAGAAATGTTCCTGCTGAAATAAGTGTGGTGAGATCTCTCACGGCTCTAGACTCTGTAAACAACAAACAAAAACATGTCCGCAAACAATGATGCTTTCTGCCTGTCAATCATTATGCACGTGATTATAGTATTGTAGCAGCAGTGAATTATTGAGGCTTAATGCCATTTTTATGGCATGTAGTTCATAAGAGTTGTCAGGTGAGGGCGCTGTTTCACCACTGTTGTTTTTGACAAACGTTCCTGCTCGTGTCTCAAAGCTCATTTGGTATCTTTGGAGGGCGGGGTTTTTGGGAAAAGGGGCGTGGCTAATGCAACGGCTCATCTTGCCAGCTTGTGGAAATTCTACAATGGCTAAAATCGCTTCCAACACCTTTATTTTTGGCTTTTATTTTGGCGGAACATTCCAGGAAGAACACGAGCCGTGCGTCCACATGCTATGTGTGTGTGTGTGTGTGACACAACAGAGCAGCGCTCATTCACTGAAGCACACACACTCAGAAAACTATTGTATGGCTTCAAGAGACTTTGGATATAATGTCAAATGACTACATGTACTTTAATAGTTCTTTTGTGATTCTTTAATGTCATATTGGAGCTTGACAGTTTGATTAATGAGCTAATAAACAAGAGAGTGATCACTTCTGCGGATGTGCAACATAAACAATGCATCTCCGTGTGAACGTTTTGGTTAACGGATCTTAAAGTAACAGTTTGTTTTATAAAGTATTACACTTCTGGTGGCCGAAATGTTGGTGCATCCCTATTTCTGCAGCAGTGTTGAAACATGGTAAAGCTATTTCTGTTGTGATGGCTTAACAATTAAACTATTCCACATTTCCTCTTTGTGAAATATGAATTTAGGTGATATAGTCCCCTGCACCGCTACTGTTCCGAAATGTCTCAAGACTGTCATACATGGATATTCTCATCAACAGCTTGTATATTCAATACACTGCTAAACAGCATTTTATGCATGATAATGTCAGATACATTTATAATAAATGCCTTATCATACACATGTCAAATAACAATAATAAAGGCATTTAGTGAGAGCCAAAAGTGCATGGTATGGTTACATTTGGTTCAGTTACCTCACGCAAAAACCTCCTTTCAAGGTGATTCCAGCATATTTGCACAATAAAGAAATGAACACTTCATTTTGGAGACATACAATAGCTTTGTGTGAGACTGTGAATCTTGCCCTCCACCGCAGCTCTCCTCATTCGTGCTTTAAAACATTTTGACATTTGACATGTTGTTATTGGTTACGAGACTCATGAGAACCGATGGCATTGGGTAATCATTGACGCCAAAACGGACTTCACACGTGCAAAACTAACAACAGAAAAATCAATCATCAATAGCAGCAATAAAGGTAAATGTCATTTATTTGGTATATATCCTGGTTCATTTACCTTCAGACTCTGGGCGCTGTGGCCCTGGGCAATCCCTTCTCAGCGGCCTCTTTTACTCTCGCTCACCACACAGACCTGGACTCCTGTGGGAAAAAGGACATCTTAATTAAAGTGCATGAATCACACAACCGCCAGACATTTAGCGGCAGTGTTCTGCAGCCCTCTCCGATCAGATTTATTTTAGCGGGATTTATCGTGTCTTTACAACAAGCTCACAACGAGAAAAATAATGAAGGTGGCACAAATCAGCAGGACCATTAACGTCTCTACAGGACGTTTATATCGCAAGTGTGTAATTTAAAACATCTTCTGAGTATTTAAACAAAGACTGATGTTACCATGCCATCCTTACACCACTCAACACGATTTCAGCACAATCATGTTAACGCAACCTGATCGAAAGGGTCATGAAACCCCAAAAACATGCATTTCTTTAGATGTAAACAGGTGCACATCACTCAAAACAATTATACAAGTAACACAAAAATATAGATGCAAAATAACACATGCCGTTATAATATAATATAATATAATATAATTCATACTTTGAGCATTAGCTGAGAGATACCCACATGTTCCATCACGTCTACACCGTACATGTAATCAGACATGATATAACATGACCTTCATGGCAACTATTCTGTTGAATATTGTCCTCCTTAAATCCTGCAAACGTTATGGGGATTTAGGCCTATTAAAGGCACCTTCTAGGAACTAATATTTTATCATTAGTTTTTCATGAAATTGCTCAAATATTAGCATTTGAATAATGTTAAACTTCAGTCTATTCCATCAATAAATGTCTTGAAATTACATATATATTTTTTGTTTTGTTACTCGCATGATTTGTACCATTTTCAAGTATTTACAGTGATATGTAGAACACGTGCTTCATCGGTACTGTCTCTTTAAGACTAGTGGCATCAGCCGATAAGAGCGTATAATGTGAAGACATACGTGATTTCTTTAGCGCATCCATGTGTGATTATAACGAAAAGTTTGCTTTGTTGTTTTTAATCATCAACTGAGAGTGAAGAACAGAAAGGGCATTAAAAGTGACATTATTCAGTGGCATATCCGTGGATCTCGTCTTTGGACCAGAACGAGTTAAACACTCTTAACACACACTGAAAAACTCTCTGTGCTAATAACTTCTCTACTATACTACTCGATCAATGCTGAGTGAAATATGAACATTTATGACATTTGTAGTTAAATACAGTGAGATTTGGTCGCATATGTGAGCGATTTCCTCTCAGTAGCTGCTTTTCCACTGTCTGGGCAGTGCGAGCCAGGGCTACCAACTGGACAGCCGGGATCAATAGTCTTGGACCGAGACGCCAGACCAAAATCGATCTGCACTCCCACCATCGGACCAATAACTCCGCAATATTGCCATGTCACTGTGGTGCCAACATCACACACCCCGCCCATTTCACCGCACTTATAGTGCTTTCTTAACCTTTATACACTGTGGACTCATGCACCCACAAACACACAGCAATGACGGCAGAGCTGCCACGCTAGCCTGCCATTGGGAGCAACTGAACAACGTGGGGTTCAATGTCTTGCCCAAGGACAAGAAGGTGGAGTCGCGTGACCGGGAATCGAACCCTGCGATTAGTGGCCAACCCGCTCGACCACCAGAGCCACAGCCGCCCCTTATGCTAACCGCTAAGTTAGCATTGACAACTCAACTGTACCTGCCAGCACACCATCTTTGAAAGTTCATCGAACCATAAAAAGGCACCGCTTTCACCATTATTGGGTGTTTTGACAGATTGTACTGTGCCCACATTTTCCCCCGAACCTGTAGCGTTGTGCGCCGAATACACAACCTGGGAAGTTTGGTGAAATGCCGCCTTTGACATCAATCCCCAGTTGGTCTTGTTTGGCCCAAGGGTAATCGGCGGGCCAAAGGCCATGGAGGCACCGAGGCGGCACGATGAAGCCCTGGAAGTGATAGTGGGAATGCAACTGGCCCTGGCACGCACTAGCATGCCCTCATTTGGCCCGATAGTGGAAACTCAGCTATTGTAAAAGCGTTGTGCAAAACAGTGAAAGATCGATCTTAAGATTTACGAATCGAGAGAGATCGCTCAAAGATCAAGATGCATCAGAAAATCTATATTTTTAACCACCTAGATAATTCATAATTTCATTACTTTTAAGATGACAATTATCAATTAATACATGTAAAAAAAATAACAATTATGATCATTGAGTGGTGGTGGTGTAGTGGGCTAAAGCACATAACTGGTAATCAGAAGGTTGCTGGTTTGATCCTCACAGTCACCACCATTGTGTCCTTGAGTAAGACACTGAACTCCAGGTTGCTCCGGGGGGATTGTCCCTGTAATAAGTGCACTGTAAGTCACTTTGGATAAAAGCATCTGCCAAATGCATAAATGTAAATGATCAAGCTGTCCATGGTTCATTGGTAAGAGTGTAAAAGTTATCATAATTTTTCTGAGAGACTTCCGCTGAGAAATCTTCCAGTCGTTTGATTTCTAATAAACTCCATTTAAGAGAGAAACTAGACTGTAAATTCCACTACAGTGGGTCGATCGGCCGATGCCAATCATTTCAAAATGCCAAATATACTCCTGAGTCATATACCAGTCGATCACATTTCTAAAATGTTTTCTTTCGGTGGACCAGATTAGTACAACCAACATATTTGTCTCAAAGAGATGTTGAACAGCCTCGGGTACGAGAGAGCGACTGCTGTTTGACACGTGGGATCATTCAGACATCCCAAGTTTTCGGCAAGTCATTATTCTGTAAGAGCTTCATTTACAGGCAAGAACACAATCATTCAAAACTATTTCCATTTCAGCAGTGAGACACAGTCTGACTCATTTTTCAGAAGTGAAACCACCCTGCCCACCCCGAGACAACAGCCCCAAAACCACCAACAATACACAATCATTCATGGAAGCCTTCAGAGGAAAAGTGCTCGTTTGCACTCAAGTTTTGAGTTTAATATGTCTTCTGTATCATAGTCGTAAGAACAAGAGGTTTTGTTCCCCTCTGTCTCCTCTCTTTCACAACACAACGATAGGAGGAAAATATGAACAATGATGGAGTTTCCTCATGACTTATTTCAGCTGATAATGACATTCAATGAGATAACTAGGAGCTTTACACCCACAATAAATGTATCTACAATAAAAACATTATATGACGTCTGTTTTCAGCTGAAAGTACTGGTGCAGTTGCACATTGAGAGTCTGATAAAAAAAAAAAACATTGATTCTGAATTGCACTTCAATAAATACAAGTTTAGCTTGATATGCTAATAGAAAGACAGATTTATTTTTAATTTGCGACATTGTTTTCAGTGCATGTGATCATGAATGAAACGAGCGATTAAACATCATAATCTCTCTTTCGCTTGATTTTATCACTACTGCACGTTATTCTACACTGTTTACAGGTTCACACAAGGTCCTTAAAGTGCTGTTAGAAATGTAAGAACTGGAATACCTGTAAAATCTCCTTGTTTTGATGAAAAGTGCTTGAAACGGATCGTTTCCTCCGTGTAATGTGTGTCCATCAAAGATGAGGCGACTCCACTTTCATTAAACAATGAGTCTTTAATATCTTTTCTGTTCTTTACAGTCAGATCAAAAAGTATTTAAAACTTCTCATTGATGTTCGCTGAAGCGGAACACTGTGAGCCGCTCGTTGAACTCTTAAAGTGACAGTAACCTTTTTAGTGTTTCTTATACAAATCAATGTTATTACTTTTCAATTATACACATTATTATACTCATATATATACTATTTCATGATATAATATTCATTCATATAATGATTGAAATATAAATGTACACTTTCACACAGTTTTTCAGGACCGGTTCTGTTCGGTTCTGTTGTTCTGCATCTGATCAGACTGAATGTAGCTCACTATTTCTGATCTTTTCTAATAGAGAAACTCTTATTATTTCAACTTTGACCATTTATATGGTGTATTAAAGCACTTTATTTTCATGAGGAATTCAGCATTTTGCTAAAAACAAAAAAAATAAATTTCTGTAATATTTGGTTAATCATGAACCTCCTATAGTATATAGAACCAAACCGTGAGATAACCATATCCTCCCATTCCAACAAGTATATACGAGCATATATTGTCCATTTTGTTAATACGGCACATCCTATAGATTTTGCTCTGTATATATTGTCCCATTCCAACAAGTATATATTATGAGCATATATACTCACATCTGTACCATTTACAAGTATTTACACTGATATGTAGAACATGTGCTTAATCAGTACTGTCTCTTTAAGACTAGTGGCATCAGCCAATAAGAGCGTATAATGTGAAGACATTTGTGATTTCTGTATATAGTGCCCGGTAACTGTTGAGAATCACCCACTATTACCATTCAGTACCACGTAACTTATTTAATATTCAAAGTAATTAACGGGAAATACAATTCTATGTTCTCCAATAAGCTTATTGATCGAGTCAAGCTAATTCTGAAACGTTTGGAAAAAGCTGAAAGCTGCTCGACTCTCATTGGATGAATTTCTTGCTGTCATTTAGGATCCAGGGAAAACAAATGTGTATTTTTCTCAAGCATTTTTATAAACGGCTTCTTCTGGAGTCGAGGACATCACCGAAATATCCTCTAATGCTCTGATTGCGGCCAATAACTTGGGTCAAGAAAGTATGATCAAGGCAGATGGCGGATGAAAGAATTATAAACATTTTAAAAAGGAAAATCCTTCGACCATGAAAAATATTCCCACAGAACCCCTGATACAAACTCTTGTGATCCTGTTTAAGAAGATGCTAATATGATGCTAATAGCACCATCAAAAATGCATCTGGTTAAATAGAAGCACATTTAAACAGAATAACCAGATTAAATTACACTATGGTTTTAAAAGATATCTAACATTAAGGTAACGTAACCCACCATGCATACCTGCAAAATCTGCCTTATCTTCTTGTGTTGCAGTTATCCAGTTAAGTGTCCAATTATGATCGTCAAGTCCACTAAAATCGTTTGGCAAACATAATCTCAGATTTTCAAGTGTTCAAAGACACTTACAAGATATCAAGCTGTCCTTTATCATCCTGAACCACTTTATGGCTGAAGAGGACGGCCTGAAGGAGGATGGCAGTGAGAGTCGTTTGGAGGTGTACCCATCCAAAAAGCAGCAGGTGAGCAGGAATAATCATATATATATATATATATATATATATTTAAATCAAACAGAAAAGGTGACCCGGGTCAGATTAACAGCCCCCATGTTCAATGCTGCTGGAGAAAGGAAAAGCTGTTGACCTTCATGAGATTACATTACGATTTAAGATATCATTGCCTGTTTCAAAGTACTGTTGACGAGAGTAAATTACCCTTCATAAATGTTTGTTGCTTTTGAGTTTAGGTGTGGTGAATAACCTTTACCAATACGGAAATATATCGAGGTTAAAGAGCTCTAGTCAACATATGAGGTTCTTACAGATTAAAGAAAGTTAGATTTAAGACTTTATTAATGCCACTCGGAATGAAAGACCAACTTTACAAACCCAAAAAAGAGCATCAAGAACTTGAAGTTAGGGCCAATCTTGCCCAACTGTTTATTGTAACATATAAAATTGTAACGTTGTTTTATGTTATTGTTTCCCACATGTTCCATTCCAGAAAGTGTTACATTTAGATCATCTAACCTTTATTACACAATCATGAATCAGCAGTAAAAAGGTACAATTGTCTGGGAACTACAATTCTCGTATTTGTTTTGTGCTTAACGGCATATTTGAAATACACAACTAAACAGCCAAGAACAACGTGTCCCTTAAATGTGTCGGAATACGTCTCCAACTCCCTCATATATCACCGTGTTCAGACACACAGTAGCTCTGCTTTCAGTGCAGGCGTACACCCGAATGTTATCCGGAGATCTGTTGCTACTTGTCCTGGTGCGGGTATCGGGACGGGGGTAGAACAGAACTGGGAAATACCTGCCGTCTGTTGGCGGGTTGACTTGGCACTTGTGTGTTTCTCACTCTTCATGTGGGATTCCAGAGACTTGATTCCCATCGTGCCGAGTCACAAAATACACCGTGTCTCGTATGCATTGCCAGGCACCGGTTTCAGACATGCTGCGAGATCTCGGTTGAATAGCCAGTTTTCATTGAATTAGCACGTGCCCATGTCGGCGCTAGCTAGCAGACGGGCATCTGCTCCAAGCATCCCGGACGCAAACGAAATATGAGCATTGTTGGTTCCGCTATCCTGATCTGACGTTAACGTGACAGGCATTCGGTAAACTGTTTTTAAAAAAAATAGATCTTACCAAATATTTAGAAATTTTATATTGCAAAAATATTCATAAACTTCCCATGAAAGACTGATTTAAGACATTTTAACACCAATTAAGGCCTTATTTTTAGGTTAATGAAGTCAATGCCTTTTAAGACTGTCTAAGGGTCTGCGGGAACCCTGGGAATGTCAGTATGGTGAGAGTAATGTAAACTAATGTAATGTATAGCCTACGTTAAACAGAAGAGTTGGGTGGTATGCCGGTATATACCATGCAATGATAGCAATATGTCAACCTGGAGAGATTTCGCTAGGCCGTTTCAATGGGCAGGACTGCGACTACAATGGTTGCCAAGGCAACAACAAATATACCGTGATGTAAGATGTGGGGTACGTTCACTCACCCCTTTAACAAAGCGTTCAAATCTGAGCCAAGTATCCTGCTGCTGAAAGGTTGACAAGCCATTTAAAGTTTTCTTGTTTCAAAGTTTTCTGTGGGTTTTGCTTCACACTTTTGTCCCAAATTCTACATTTGTTACTATTTTAATCCTCCGTCTGTCATCAAACCTCCCATGGACGGTGTGGGTTGATCTTGGACTAGTTGTAGGTAAAGAGCGTTCGGGCCGCTAGAAAGATCTCACTCATTCCGCTGGCATCGAGGAATCTGAGAGCAAACACACAACAGGGACTTGCACCGTGTCATGATATGTCACACTTCGGCTCCGAACCAACATTGGCAGACTTTCTATCATACGCTGGTGTTTTAGAGAGCGTCTGCTGAAAGTATTCTGTAATCTCGGCATCACCTCAAAGCTCTGCGGGACATGAGCGTTAAACCGCACGAGCAAACTTCTCAATTTCACTTCGCCCATGTCACTAAGATATGAAGTCCTGTCGATTGGGGGTATCAGGCTTATGGGTCAGTGGTCAGGACCAGAACCCTAAAAAAGTCTCTGTACATTGGCCCAATTACAAATCTGAACATTATTATTTTCATAGTCGCACTCGCTCGCTTGAAGTTTAATGGAGACTTGCTTGTGGTAAAGACGAACAGTTTTGCGAAATGGAAAAGCACGCCTGATTTTGGATTTACAGTATAACATGTATATGTTATAAAACACAGAAAATAACAGTTTAAAGTAAGTGAACTGACAGCACAAGCACACTGCCAACGCACCTCATGAAGGCACCGGTCCACATTAAACCGTATGCGCATGATCTCAAGAGTTTAACGTTTAGTGCTCCGGTGCGCTGGACAAATTGGGATTTGTTTTGATCCACTTCAGCTTGTCTTTCAAACGAGTTTCATCATGCAAACACATTTTTCACTACTGTAAAATGACGTCGCTGAAACAATTAGTATTATAATATTACCACAGTAAAACCATGTTTACTAAATGAATGTAAGTAAATCCATTGTTTCAGCAAATGGACCATGGTAACAATGACCATAGCAACGACAACACTACTACTATAGTAAAACCATGGCAACGACAACACTACTACTATATAGTAAAACCATGGCAACGACAACACTACTACTATATAGTAAAACCATGGCAACGACAACACTACTACTATAGTAAAACCATGGCAACGACAACGCTACTACTATAGTAAAACCCTGGCAGCGACAACGCTACTACTATAGTAAAACCCTGGCAGCGACAAAACTACTACTATAGTAAAACCCTGGCAACGACAACGCTACTACTATAGTAAAACCCTGGCAACGACAACGCTACTACTATAGTAAAACCCTGGCAACGACAACACTACTACTATAGTAAAACCCTGGCAACGACAACACTACTACTATAGTAAAACCCTGGCAACGACAACACTACTACTATAGTAAAACCCTGGCAACGACAACACTACTACTATAGTAAAACCATGGCAACGACAACACTACTACTATAGTAAAACCCTGGCAGCGACAACACTACTACTATAGTAAAACCCTGGCAACGACAACGCTACTACTATAGTAAAACCCTGGCAACGACAACGCTACTACTATAGTAAAACCCTGGCAACGACAACACTACTACTATAGTAAAACCCTGGCAGCGACAAAACTACTACTATAGTAAAACCATGGCAACGACAACACTACTACTATAGTAAAACCATGGCAACGACAACACTACTACTATAGTAAAACCATGGCAACGACAACACTACTACTATAGTAAAACCATGGCAACGACAACGCTACTACTATAGTAAAACCATGGCAACGACAACACTACTACTATAGTAAAACCATGGCAACGACAACGCTACTACTATAGTAAAACCATGGCAACGACAACACTACTACTATAGTAAAACCATGGCAACGACAACACTACTACTATAGTAAAACCATGGCAACGACAACACTACTACTATAGTAAAACCATGGCAACGACAACGCTACTACTATAGTAAAACCATGGCAACGACAACACTACTACTATAGTAAAACCATGGCAACGACAACACTACTACTATAGTAAAACCCTGGCAACGACAACACTACTACTATAGTAAAACCATGGCAACGACAACACTACTACTATATAGTAAAACCATGGCAACGACAACACTACTACTATATAGTAAAACCATGGCAACGACAACACTACTACTATAGTAAAACCCTGGCAACGACAACACTACTACTATATAGTAAAACCATGGCAACGACAACACTACTACTATATAGTAAAACCATGGCAACGACAACACTACTACTATATAGTAAAACCATGGCAACGACAACACTACTACTATAGTAAAACCATGGCAACGACAACGCTACTACTATAGTAAAACCCTGGCAGCGACAACGCTACTACTATAGTAAAACCCTGGCAGCGACAAAACTACTACTATAGTAAAACCCTGGCAACGACAACGCTACTACTATAGTAAAACCCTGGCAACGACAACGCTACTACTATAGTAAAACCCTGGCAACGACAACACTACTACTATAGTAAAACCCTGGCAACGACAACACTACTACTATAGTAAAACCCTGGCAACGACAACACTACTACTATAGTAAAACCCTGGCAACGACAACACTACTACTATAGTAAAACCATGGCAACGACAACACTACTACTATAGTAAAACCCTGGCAGCGACAACACTACCACTATAGTAAAACCCTGGCAACGACAACGCTACTACTATAGTAAAACCCTGGCAACGACAACACTACTACTATAGTAAAACCCTGGCAACGACAACACTACTACTATAGTAAAACCCTGGCAGCGACAAAACTACTACTATAGTAAAACCATGGCAACGACAACACTACTACTATAGTAAAACCATGGCAACGACAACACTACTACTATAGTAAAACCATGGCAACGACAACACTACTACTATAGTAAAACCATGGCAACGACAACACTACTACTATAGTAAAACCATGGCAACGACAACGCTACTACTATAGTAAAACCATGGCAACGACAACACTACTACTATAGTAAAACCATGGCAACGACAACACTACTACTATAGTAAAACCATGGCAACGACAACACTACTACTATAGTAAAACCATGGCAACGACAACGCTACTACTATAGTAAAACCATGGCAACGACAACACTACTACTATAGTAAAACCATGGCAACGACAACACTACTACTATAGTAAAATCCAGTCAGTGTACCACATTTATCTGTACAAACAATAGTACACAAGTATAAACACCATATGACCACACAGTCATCATACCGCTCAGGAAGGAGACGCCATCATGTGACCACACAGTCATCATACCGCTCAGGAAGGAGACGCCATCATGTGACCACACAGTCATCATACCGCTCAGGAAGGAGACGCCACCATGTGACCACACAGTCATCATACCACTCAGGAAGGAGACGCCACCATGTGACCACACAGCCATCATACCGCTCAGGAAGGAGACGCCACCATGTGACCACACAGTCATCATACCGCTCAGGAAGGAGACGCCATCATGTGACCACACAGTCATCATACCGCTCAGGAAGGAGACGCCATCATGTGACCACACAGTCATCACACCGCTCAGGAAGGAGACGCCATCATGTGACCACACAGCCATCACACCGCTCAGGAAGGAGACGCCATCATGTGACCACACAGTCATCATACCGCTCAGGAAGGAGACGCCATCATGTGACCACACAGTCATCATACCGCTCAGGAAGGAGACGCCACCATGTGACCACACAGTCATCATACCACTCAGGAAGGAGACGCCACCATGTGACCACACAGCCATCATACCGCTCAGGAAGGAGACGCCACCATGTGACCACACAGTCATCATACCGCTCAGGAAGGAGACGCCACCATGTGACCACACAGTCATCATACCGCTCAGGAAGGAGACGCCATCATGTGACCACACAGTCATCACACCGCTCAGGAAGGAGACGCCATCATGTGACCACACAGCCATCATACCGCTCAGGAAGGAGACGCCATCATGTGACCACACAGTCATCATACCGCTCAGGAAGGAGACGCCACCATGTGACCACACAGTCATCATACCGCTCAGGAAGGAGACGCCATCATGTGACCACACAGTCATCATACCGCTCAGGAAGGAGACGCCACCATGTGACCACACAGTCATCATACCGCTCAGGAAGGAGACGCCATCATGTGACCACACAGTCATCATACCGCTCAGGAAGGAGATGCATTCTGTCTCCTAGAGATGAACGTAGTTTGTGTGAAAAGTGCAAATCAACCCCAGAACAACAGCAAAGGACCTTGTGAAGATGCTGGAGGAAACAGGTGGACGAGTATCTAGATCCACAGCAAAACGAGTCCTATATGGACACAGACTACAGTTTGCAAGTGCACAGTTGAAATGTATTTGGCTAATGTATATGTAAACTTCTGACTTCATCTGTATGTACTCTCAACAGAAATGTTGTAATGATTGACAGCTGCTATGAAACCACCAATGCCAATCCTCCGCTTGACCTCTCCAGTCTGGCAGAAACAAGCTCCCTCTCCTCTTCAGAGGTTTTGGCATCCAGATCAGTTATCGGTATATCCTTAACCAACATAAACCAGTGGAAACATGGATTACATCCAAGATCATCCTGTATCCAAAACACATTCAACCTTTACTCCCCCAAACTGAGACAGAGGTCAGAGGTCACTACTACTGAAGTTAGCCATAAGTCTTGAAAGCGGTGTCTGGAAACTAGACTCCTTTAGACATTAAACTTAACATTTTTAATATCCAACTAGGCGGAAACATCAACAGTGCAGCTTGACATGAACCATTTTTGTGCATATTTTAGGTGCTGTAACAGGTCACCATTTCTTTTAAGTTTCAATAATAATAATTATATAACTTAAGAATTCCATAAATGTTGTTTAAACGACGTTTGGCATGCAATACTACAGGACACAGTTTAACACGTGATGACAAATACTCAAATAGAGCTTTATATTGTGTTTAAGAGAAGTTGTTTGTTAGTCTGATGTAAACACTGAAATGTATTCACCCTCATGCCATCCCATGTGTGTGACTTTATTTCTTCTGCAGAACACAAATAAAGATTTTAAGAAGAATATTTTAGTTCTGTAGGTCTATACAATGCAAGTGAATGGTGACCAGAATTTTGAAACTGAAAAAAAGCACATAAAGGCAGCATAAAAGTAATCCATAAGTAATCTGTAGGTCCATACAATGCAAGTGAATGGTGACCAGAATTTTGAAACTCAAAAAAGCACATAAAAGCAGCATAAATGTAATCCATAAGTAATCTGTAGGTCTATGTAAGTCAAGTGAATGGTGACCAGAATTTTGAAACTCAAAAAGCACATAAAGGCAGCATAATAGTAATCCATAAGTAATCTGTAGGTCTATGTAAGTCAAGTGAATGGTGACCAGAATTTTGAAACCCAAAAAAGCACATAAAAGCAGCATAAATGTAATCCATAAGTAATCTGTAGGTCCATACAATGCAAGTGAATGGTGACCAGAATTTTGAAACTCAAAAAAGCACAAAAAGGCAGCATAAAAGTAATCAATAGCATCTTTTCCACCATCGGGCGGAACAGTTCTGAGTACGGTATGATGGATATGGTACATAACTTCTTCTGATTTCACTCTACCATAGTGGAAAAAGAAACTGTAGCTGCGCCAACTGGCCCGGTTTGATGCAGTTTTGTGATGAGAACTGTTCGGTCCGGTGGTCAAAAAGACACTAATGTCTTCTGAAGTGAAACAATCGGTTTTGGGAGAGAACAGACAAAAATATAACTAATTTTTCACTATAAATCTTGACATCAGCAGTCTCCTTGCCAATCCTGATTTCAAGCTCAATTTCACTTCCTAGAACTTGACTCATGCACAGAGCGCTATATGGCCCTATAGAAAGTGTAATGAGCTTGAAATCGTGACTGCCAAGGAGACTGCTGATGTCAAGATTTATAGTGAGAGAAAAAAAGCGTTATATTTTGGTCTGTTCTAATCCAAATCCGATAGTATTTCTATAGAGGACATGGATTAAAACACTCAAGTCATACTTTTGTGCTGCCTTTATGTGCTTTTTATGGTTGGTCACCATTCACTTGCACTGTATGGACGTACAGAGCTGAAATATTCTTCTAAACATCTTCATTTGAGTTCTGCAGATGAAAGAAAGTCAAGCACATCTGGGATGACATGAGGGTGAGTAAATGATGACAGAATGTTCATGTTTGGGTGAACTGTCCCTTTAAAGACATACATTCATGAAACTGCCCCTAAATCACAAAGAACACTCCAAAAAAAGACCAAAAGACGTGACAAACCAGCTGACCTCTCCGATCAGATCATTATAAGTGTTCAAACACATCGCACATGCTGGAACTCTCTTTGCACCAAAACTGCATCTTAAAAAATAAATAAACACATTTCACTCTCCGTTCTTATCAGGTACACATCAACGTTTACATGGAGACAAGAAACACCATCATGATCTCGCCATAAAAGCTGCTTTTATAAGCGTCTCTTCAACACAACTCAAGTGAATGATTGACTTTTTATTATAAATGCTGATGGTAGAAAATGATCAATTCTGCTGAACATCCTGCGGTTGTGTTATAGTTTAAAAGAGCATAATCACTCAAGTCTGGTGTTATTATCCTTCTGTTTATTTACATGCCAGCGGAATTAAACGTAATTACATCAGAAGTAACTGTAATTAAATGAAAGATTAAGAGTAATCCCTTACTTTTTGCAATGAAAATGTAATTTAATTACAGTAATGAATACTTCGTAATGCATTACACCAACACTGCTCATCAATATAACCACCAAATATTCATAAGGGTTGTTTAATAAGGCTTTAAAGCACTATAACACAACATTCACACACTGTATGTCACAGGTCCTGATCAAGGCAATGTTTCACATGGCTCTGAATCACAGACTTGCAGCCAAACACAGGCA
>JAVLUX010000186.1:24220000-24230000 GCA_032164185.1 Moxostoma hubbsi
GTGTGTATGTGTGTGTGTGTGTGTGTGTGTGTGTGTGTGTGTGAGTGTGACAGAGAGTGTGTGTGTGTGTGTGTGAGTGTGAGAGAGTGTGTGAGAGTGAGTGTGTGTGTGTATGAGTGTGTGTAGAGTGTGAGAGTGTGTGTGTGTGAGTGTGTGTGTGTAAATGGGCACATCATTGGTCGACTCTTCCCTCTGTTTGTGGCAGGATTTGAGGTATTTTGCTGCTAGTGAAATGTTTTTTTCTTTGTTGTAAATATTGAACTTGTGTGTTTTTGAAGGTGGGACAAATAATTTCAAATTTGGGAAAGAAGTGTTTTGGAATGTCATTATAATTTGGGCAGGTGGTGAAGAAGTGCAGATCTGTTTCTATCTGTCCTTGGCTACAGTACGGGCATAACCTGCTCTCTGTGGGCATCAGCTCTGTCTGTATCTGCCCTTCTCTATCGCCAGTGCTGTCTGTCTGTCTGTCTGTCTGTATCTGCCCTTCTCTATAGTCAGTGCTGTCTGTCTGTCTGTCTGTATCTGCCCTTCTCTATCGCCAGTGCTGTCTGTCTGTCTGTCTGTATCTGCCCTTCTCTATCGCCAGTGCTGTCTGTCTGTCTGTCTGTATCTGCCCTTCTCTATCGCCAGTGCTGTCTGTCTGTCTGTATCTGCCCTTCTCTATCGCCAGTGCTGTCTGTCTGTCTGTCTGTCTGTATCTGCCCTTCTCTATAGTCAGTGCTGTCTGTCTGTCTGTCTGTATCTGCCCTTCTCTATCGCCAGTGCTGTCTGTCTGTCTGTCTGTCTGTCTGTCTCTGTTTGGTTTGATGATATTTCTTGGAGGATTTGAGGTTGATGTTCTCCACGGCCAGATTAACCCCATCTCCATCGTGAGGATAAACTCTGCAGAGGAAGTTGTCTATAAGTGAGCACACTTTTGGATGCTCCATGGCTGTACTGGGCTGTGAAGTTGTGTTCAAATGCTCTGAATAGATCTAGATCTGTGCTCATGTAATCTACTGTTGAGCAGCCATGAACTGAACTGTAGGTGTATCTCCCCGGAGAATCCCCCCTCACCCGCCGTTGACGAGGTTCAGACCGAGGCTTTGACAGAACTCAATCAGAAGCTTCCTGTTTTTATTCACTTGGGCATCAAAATTAAACCTTGGGAAGTTTACTGTGTTTTGTGGGAGTTCTGTTCAAAAATATGGTTATTCCCATTTTCTGTTGTGTAGTCAGGAAGGGATCCTGTTCTGGCATTTAGATCCCCACAGAATAACTACAGTCTTCCTGTGTATCTCAGCGAGTATTGACGCTGACTATCACACCTGGAGTCGTGAGTTTGAATCCAGGGCGTGCTGAGTGACTCCAGTCAGGTCTCCTTAGCAACCAAATTGGCCCAGTTGCTAGGGAGGGTAGAGTCATATGGGGTAACCAAATTGTCCCAGTTGCTAGGGAGGGTAGAGTCACATGGGGTAACCAAATTGTCCCAGTTGCTAGGGAGGGTAGAGTCACATGGGGTAACCAAATTGTCCCAGTTGCTAGGGAGGGTAGAGTCACATGGGGTAACCAAATTGTCCCGGTTGCTAGGGAGGGTAGAGTCACATGGGGTAACCAAATTGGCCCGGTTGCTAGGGAGGGTAGAGTCACATGGGGTAACCAAATTGTCCCGGTTGCTAGGGAGGGTAGAGTCACATGGGGTAACCAAATTGTCCCGGTTGCTAGGGAGGGTAGAGTCACATGGGGTAACCAAATTGTCCCAGTTGCTAGGGAGGGTAGAGTCATATGGGGTAACCAAATTGTCCCAGTTGCTAGGGAGGGTAGAGTCACATGGGGTAACCAAATTGTCCCGGTTGCTAGGGAGGGTAGAGTCACATGGGGTAACCAAATTGGCCCGGTTGCTAGGGAGGGTAGAGTCACATGGGGTAACCAAATTGGCCCGGTTGCTAGGGAGGGTAGAGTCACATGGGGTAACCAAATTGGCCCGGTTGCTAGGGAGGGTAGAGTCACATGGGGTAACCAAATTGGCCCGGTTGCTAGGGAGGGTAGAGTCACATGGGGTAACCAAATTGTCCCAGTTGCTAGGGAGGGTAGAGTCATATGGGGTAACCAAATTGTCCCAGTTGCTAGGGAGGGTAGAGTCACATGGGGTAACCAAATTGTCCCAGTTGCTAGGGAGGGTAGAGTCACATGGGGTAACCAAATTGGCCCGGTTACTAGGGAGGGTAGAGTCACATGGGGTAACCAAATTGGCCCAGTTGCTAGGGAGGGTAGAGTCACATGGGGTAACCAAATTGTCCCGGTTGCTAGGGAGGGTAGAGTCACATGGGGTAACCAAATTGTCCCGGTTGCTAGGGAGGGTAGAGTCACATGGGGTAATCAAATTGTCCCGGTTGCTAGGGAGGGTAGAGTCACATGGGGTAACCAAATTGGGCCGGTTGTTAGGGAGGGTAGAGTCACATGGGGTAACCAAATTGGGCCGGTTGTTAGGGAGGGTAGAGTCACATGGGGTAACCAAATTGTCCCGGTTGCTAGGGAGGGTAGAGTCACATGGGGTAACCAAATTGTCCCGGTTGCTAGGGAGGGTAGAGTCACATGGGGTAACCAAATTGGCCCGGTTGCTAGGGAGGGTAGAGTCACATGGGGTAACCAAATTGGCCCGGTTGCTAGGGAGGGTAGAGTCACATGGGGAAACCAAATTGTCCCGGTTGCTAGGGAGGGTAGAGTCACATGGGGTAACCTCCTCGTGGTGGTGATTAGTGGTTCTCTCAATGGGGCGTGTGGTGAGTTGTGTGTGGATCGTGGAGAGTAGCATGAGTCTCCACATGCTGTGAGTCTCCGCGGTGTCATGCACAACGAGTCACGCGATCAGATGCGCGGATTGACGGTCTCAGACGCGGAGGCAACTGAGATTCATCCTCAGGTGCCTGGAAGTGGTTCATTTGACTCTGGAGGGATTCAAAGATGTTCTCGTTATAGTACGGAGATTCAGGGGCAGGAATATAAAGAGCACATAAGAACACGTCTTTTGATGTTTGTGTAGGTGCTTGTTGACTTTGAGCCAGATGTGTGATTCTTCTATTTCAATTTCTTGTTTGTGCCAGATTATGATGCCCCCTGAATCTCTCCCACGTGTGACAGTATCCCGAGGGACAAAGAGTGACTTTATCAGTTTCCTGCAGCATTATTATGTCCATGTTTGATATGTTTTTCTTAAAATCTAAGTTTTGGGTTTTGTTACCAAAACTGGATGAATGAATACCCTGAATGTTCCACATTGTAATCGTTAATGATCTCATTATGTCAACAAGTTTAACTTCCTTATAAATAATGATCGTCACCGGCCGCCTTTATCCCTCGCGTGCCCCCATCAGGCCGACTGTGGACGCCCTCCTCCACTCTACAAGCACATTTCCCTCCGTTTCAGAAAGAAAAGATCAAATATTGCAATGCAATACATAAACAAATGCATAAATCCATTATAAATACTGCACATTGCTATATCAATATTTTCTATATTGCAGTAATATTTCCAGATTATTTCTGCTGTACAGTAATGAGAATGGGGGGCTTAATCATAATGAACATAATGCCATGATGCAAAAACATCACAGAGGGCCTGAAGAGCTTGAACTCACTCCACCTTGTCCTGTCCCTTTCCAGGGATTCACGATGACGTACATGTCAATCCAAAAACAAACAAGATTCTGCACATACAACTGCGGCGTCAGATGTTCTAATCCATGTGCGAGTCAGCTGTAAAAACAGAATTACACCTATTTAAACAAGCGGGACGATTCGCTTTAATTTCCCCAAGTTCAAGAGGGGGGGGGGGATTAACCTCAAACTCAGGCCCCGTATCGGCAGGACTCTCGCTGACACCCTCCGCAGCTCGTCACATCAGATCCGCTCGGTCAAATGATGACTCAGCAGTCTTCGTCCACATCTGCGTCAAAAGAGGATTTTGTCTCATCCAGAACCGAGTGAGGAATTCAAAAAAATAGGACTTTATTTTCAACCTAAGGCGGCACTAAAACTTCACAGCTTAATGTTGCATTTGCAGGCCCAGACCGATTAACTGTTGAAATACTTGATCTCACTCGCTTTAGCAAATCATGTGTGGGTTGATATGCCCAAAAGGTGCAACACCACGACTTTGACACTATCAAAACATTGCTCGGTTTGTTCGAGCGACTTGTCTAGTCCGTCACAACATGGACTGAACCAATGGCGTGAGTTTAGTGCGGGACTATCTGTCCCCACCAATCGCCGGAAGACTGTTCAGGAAAACTTTTGGGAAGCAATCCTTATTATTGCAGTTGTATTCGGTGACACTAGTGGCACAAATGGTACAAGACGTTATACGGAGATAATCAAACTAGCCAAAAATACTGCTGCACTTCCTGTGGCCGTAGAATCCCCGTGGACCGGGCATTGGTCAGACTTGAATCGACACACTGTCCCGCAACATCACCGAGTCACATACAAACGAGTCTGGAGACCAACAAGGACACTGAAAACCCATGCCGTCTCGTCTGCACCTTATCTCGCACTGCTGGGCCTTTTCCAGTCCAGAAATTGAGGAAGTGTCCTCCCGATCTGGCGAGCCTGTGAAAGGGTGACATTGTTTTTATTAGGGCAGTCAATGCGACACCTCCCTTTATTCGTCAATGTGCTGTATCGTCTATGCAAACGACAGGGCCGATAAGGTTTTCAGAGCCATCCCATTAATCAGTCCCGCGGCTCTGGGGAGGGAAGGGGACAACAATGGGAAAAGCGCTCCGTGTGAATGACAGGGAAAGGGCTGAGAGTTTGAGATTTAACATCATCACATCACCTCCTGTGCTTGGCCAGTGAACAGAGGTGTATATATATATATATATATAAAAGGAACATGTACCTGGTCATATCAGATCCATAAACGCTGGTTTGTGATGTAAGTGATGCCATAAAATTGGAACATAAACATGTATTGCACTGATACTTTGTTATATCTTTAAATCTGATCTTGTTACATAATTACTGCACATCATTTGGGTTTGATTATTTCTCAGATAGATGACAGTACAAATAATGAAAAACACTTGCCAAAAGAGCAATTCAAATCATAAATCGCAATATCTTAAAAAATAAAATAAAAGTGGCGATCAGCTGTTAACTATGGAACAAACCAGGGACAATAAATAAAACCGGGATTTGGGCAAAAGCACCAGCAAAAGACCAAATGCCCCAATTCTTTAACCCTTTCAGCTCTGAAGGTGTTTTTAAAGATTTCCTGTTTCAGTGGAGAACCCAAAATTACAGACTTATACCTCGACAAAACAAACAAGGAGAGTCAATAGTTTGGTGTCCTAAACATTTTGTAATAATATAGATTATGAGTCTATTCAGAGACTCTCAGCCTAAGAAACTGTTGATAATGAATGAGCCAGAAATGTACTTTTTCTGATTTGACATTATATATCTCTGGGTGTAAATAAAGTGGCTCAGAAAAACTGCTTTTGTTTTGTTCCCAATCATGTCAACTTAATTTAAGAAAATGTTTGTGTTGATACGACAAAGCAATCAAAAGTTCCAACATTACAAATATAATTGATCATAGTGTCCAAAAACACCTCCAAACAAATAAAAGATAATAATTGTACATAAGAACTAATTACACATGCAAACACAACAATGACTAAAGGTTTGCATAGCATGCAGACATGATTTTAGTCATGAGATTTCACAGAATGAGTTTCATTCTGTGTCATTTGAGTCATCATTGAGTCTGTGTCATGTATTTGGCACCATCTCCTGGTGGTCATATGCAACATTGTGCTTCATGTGGATTATCTAATGATCTATACATCTGATTATCTTGTGTGTGGACTCGTTTGAAATATAATCATCTCATTCAGTTTCATTCTGTGTCATTTGAGTCATCATTGAGTCTGTGTCATGTATTTGGCGCCATCTCCTGGTGGTCATATGCAACATTGTGCTTCATGTGGATTATCTAATGATCTATACATCTGATTATCTTGTGTGTGGACTCGTTTGAAATATAATCATCTCATTCAGTTTCATTCTGTGTCATTTGAGTCATCATTGAGTCTGTGTCATGTATTTGGCGCCATCTCCTGGTGGTCATATGTAACATTGTGCTTCATGTGGATTATCTAATGATCTATACATCTGATTATCTTGTGTGTGGACTCGTTTGAAATATAATCATCTCATTCAGTTTCATTCTGTGTCATTTGAGTCATCATTCAGTCTGTGTCATGTATTTGGCGCCATCTCCTGGTGGTCATATGTAACATTGTGCTTCATGTGGATTATTTAATGATCTATACATCTGATTATCTTGTGTGTGGACTCGTTTGAAAGATAATCACTGACTCTAAATAATGATATGTGATATTTTATGTTCTGTTTATTGTGCGTGAAGCACACACACACATACATATATATAAATTATCAAAACAGAACACTTCTGATTTATTTGCAAATTTCAAAGCACTTGTTCAGTTTTGGTCATAATGTCTACAAACGATATCCGATTTGTATTGGTCAAGACTGTAGTTATTTTTTATCCCATTTTCTCCCTAATTTGGAATGCCCAATTCCTACTACTCACTAGATCCTCATGGTGACGCTGTTACTCGCCTCAATCCGGGTGGCGGAGGATGAATCTCAGTTGCCTCCGCTTCTGAGACTGTCAATCTCGCATAGGCATCTTATCCCCAGCAACCGGGCCAATTTGGTTACCCCATGTGACTCTACCCTCCCTAGCAACCGGCCCAATTTGGTTACCCCATGTGACTCTACCCTCCCTAGCAACCAGGCCAATTTGGTTACCCCATGTGACTCTACCCTCCCTAGCAACCGGGCCAATTTGGTTACCCCATGTGACTCTACCCTCCCTAGCAACCAGGCCAATTTGGTTACCCCATGTGACTCGACCCTCCCTAGCAACCGGGCCAATTTGGTTACCACATGTGACTCTACCCTCCCTAGCAACCGGGCCAATTTGGTTACCCCATGTGACTCTACCCTCCCTAGCAACTGGGCCAATTTGGTTGCTAAGGAGACCTGACTGGAGTCACTCAGCACGCCCTGGATTCAAACTCAATACTCGCTGAGATACCCAGGAAGACTGTAGTTATTAATATTTTGATGATTATTTTTATTTCTCGTGACCCCATGCGAGCTTAAAGTGTTAAAAAGTGTGAGTAAAGTTGCATGGACTACTTTTGTGTACTTTTATGGTGTTTTTTTTGGTCCATTTTGGTGTATGGACAGATGTACATTTCTAATGTAGAACACATGCATTATGACCCCGTAACGAGTCATTGTGGAGAAATGTGCGGTGCCGAGTGTATGAAATATACACATTATTTTGAATTTGCTGAGTGGAAAACTGTCTTAGAGGGTAGCTTAATTAGTAATGTGATTACTTTTTCAATGAATAATTGGTAAAGTAATCCAATTACAATTTTAGAGCAATAATTAGTCATTTTTTTAGTGGATTACCATTTAAGTAACTAACCCAACGCTGACTAGTTTGTAAAGACACAAAGAGCTTCTCTTGAGGAGCGCTCGACTCGTACACAGACACAAAACCCTCGTTAGACAGCGGTGTCCTTCTATGCGTCGGGCGGGCGACAGACCCGCTCTTAAAATAGCAGAGTTGGAGGCCAAATCTCCCGTAGACTGAACAAGCATTTTGTACCACTTCCGATGCAGAAAGTTCCTGCCTGGTTCCTTTATCACAGATCTTAAACAGCAGAACAATCAAGCAACAAGCCAAACCCAGTTTCTCAATGCTTTCAGTGACACAATGGATCAGAATCACAAGCATCTCACGTTTAGATGTGTTGTGCTGGTCCTCATTCTGCCCTGTTTATTCTAGATCATCTGCACAGTAACACAAGTGGAAAGAGTGAAGCTCGCCGTAGCAAACACCACTAACTGCTGGCCTGAGGAGATCCAGCTGAAGAAGTTTCCCACATGTCAACTTTGCCCTGCACCCAGAGCTGTACTTATCAAACACACACATAGTGTTTAAGGAGGTTCACAGGCTTATCTTCTTCCTGTTTAGTGAATAAAACAAAGTTCAATTGTTTTCGTCCAGGGCGATTTGCCTTTGTTTTAGATTAAATGACATCCTCAGGTCACTTGTGTTTCTCAAAAGCCACATAGAGAGCCAAGAAGAGACTCCTTTAGCAATACTGTCACTTATACAATTTCTATTCAACGTTAGACGTTTTTAACACGTCTTCAAGCAGAACGTTGAATAAAGACTGACTGTAGATAAAGCACAGAAACACCCAAATATACTGCAGAAGTTATGAACGTTTTAAGCTGCTTTAGTCATTTCTGCAAGCGTCATTACAGCTTTAATCGGCCTTTTCTGGTATTCTGTGTTCTGACACATGCATGATCGATCGCTGTTTCACGCCAGCTGCATCTCCAGCCAACACTTGGGGAGGGACTTCTTTGATGCTGTATGGTAATATGGGAAACGATGGATCGTGTCATTCTGTCGCGCACCACTAGAGGGCGCCGCTCGCTCACACGGAGCTGACTGACGCGAACAACGCAGATTATTTTTGTATTAGGGATGTGCACAACGACTCATTTCACTACGGTTATGGTAGTCGGCTAGTCTAAGAAAGAAACCATCAAAATAATAATATTAAAAAAACATTGTGTGTATATGTGACCAATTTGACATATTTCATCAATCGCTAATTCCAAAACTAAACACCACTGATGAATGGCATGTATTGCGAAAACGAATGACATTCACAGAATCAAGGTGAAAATAAGTGAATAGGCAGCGGAGGAACAACTGGAGAAGTCGAATAACCTGGTGAACGAAAAATCAAGTAAAAGTCACCAAACGTATCTCAGTCATCACATTGCTGAAAATAATTAACAGGTATGCAAAGTCTAAAACATGCGCTGAACAGTTGCGCTTATTTTGCAACGTGCATTAAGAGCTACAGAAAAATGCCATTTTTTTTTTTGTAAAAATTTGTTTTTTTAAAAAGCAAGTGTAGAAAAAAATGGCCGACATTATCCAATATGTCATCCACTCACAGCACTTTATTGAAAAGTAGCCTATTGATGAATTGACGGAGTCAAATATATGCATACTGTACATTTACTACTCAGACCATACATTATTGTTTAGCGAAATACACAATGTGGTCAATGCGAGAGCGAGAGGGACGCCAGATTTGGCTGATGCAATCTTTCTAAACTCCATGGAGGACACGTGTCTGAGAAACCAACCAAGAGAAAAAGGTCAGACCAATATAAACTCTAAAAGAAGGATTATGATGAATCGTGGGCGGAGCTTCTGAAGGAAGGGGTGTGTTTGTTTGACTCTACCCTCCCTAGCAACCGGGCCAATCTGGTTACCACATGTGACTCTACCCTCCCTAGCAACTGGCCCAATTTGGTTACCCCATGTGACTCTACCCTCCCTAGCAACTGGCCCAATTTGGTTACCCCATGTGACTCTACCCTCCCTAGCAACTGGCCCAATTTGGTTACCCCATGTGACTCTACCCTCCCTAGCAACCGGGCCAATTTGGTTACCCCATGTGACTCTACCCTCCCTAGCAACTGGCCCAATTTGGTTACCCCATGTGACTCTACCCTCCCTAGCAACTGGCCCAATTTGGTTACCCCATGTGACTCTACCCTCCCTAGCAACTGGCCCAATTTGGTTACCCCATGTGACTCTACCCTCCCTAGCAACTGGCCCAATTTGGTTACCCCATGTGACTCTACCCTCCCTAGCAACTGGCCCAATTTGGTTACCCCATGTGACTCTACCCTCCCTAGCAACCGGGCAAATTTGGTTACCCCATGTGACTCGACCCTCCCTAGCAACCGGGCCAATTTGGTTACCCCATGTGACTCTACACTCCCTAGCAACTGGCCCAATTTGGTTTTCCCATGTGACTCTACCCTCCCTAGCAACTGGCCCAATTTGGTTACCCCATGTGACTCTACACTCCCT
>JAVLUX010000186.1:24232500-24262500 GCA_032164185.1 Moxostoma hubbsi
TTTTTGGGCTGCCGCCAGCTATTTATTACACTCAAATTATTACAGAGCTTCTGATTGGTCAAATATTGCTCATGATTATTTTGTTGAATGCTAAACTGTATAAATGACAGGTCACCATGTTCCTACGTTTAGTAGCTGTGCTAGTTTTATCATCTATAATTACTGCATCTGAATCTCACTTGATGAAAGAAGTTTTTATCCACTGTGTTTTCAATGCGTTTGACTTTAGACGGTTTATCATCACAGCTGATGATCTGATTGGTTCCTCTTGTCCGCCCGCTAAACCTGCCGTGTTGAGGCTGGAAGTCTTTGGGGTTGATGTGGGGCGGAGGATGACAGTACAGGAGTTTGCCCTGCAGACATTGACATGAGAACAGGTGAATATAGTGTCGTCATTCATTATTCAAGCATGTTCAGAACTGTAAATTCGGCAATGATCGTGACTAATGAAGGGGTACTTACATTGACATAGTCTTTCAAAATAAACCGGGCTGATCTGGATTGGTCCGGCTGGCCGTGTGCGGTCATGAAGCCTCTCATATCTGCAGAAACGACACATTTATTGATTATAATCACTAGTTTGAATGTCTCAACAGTGTCATAAGAAGCACAGAGCCAATCACAGAACTGACATCCATATGCCATGAGCAGCTCCTCGTAGGTAGGCGGTCGATCGGGGTCCTCGTCCTCCCTCGGTCTGATGATGTTGATGCCGTAGGTCCTCTCCAGCACATCTCGAGGGATGGTCTCACATACGTGTTCAGGTTAAGGGCAAATCATATGTGTGTTGCAAACAGAGATGTTAGAGATGATAGAAAACGCCGACTGTGTTCTAACTGGCGCTTGACTTAGAAGGGCCCTCCGAAGGGAGCACAATCAATGCTTTAGGGTTGTTCCAAACAGATTTGTCAATAAGAATCACTTAAAAAGTGAGTTTCTGACTGACCGTTATCACCGTTCAGCCATCTGAAGGTCTCACAGTGGAAGGTAATTATCCTCGAAGGGAATAGGGCATAGGGATGCTCACTTGTGAATGGGATGCGCCAACGCAAGAAACGTCACGCTAGTTTATTTATGTAAACGTTCTTTATTATTCTGATTCCAAACATGGACATATTATGTTTTACTCGCTTGTTTGTCATATTGCACAACAGCTCTAGCCTCGTTGTAAAAAAGCCTGCGATGTGATGTGTGCGTTTGTGAGCCGTTATGGATAAACTGGCCAGTATTGCGATGGCACCTCAAGTTTCCCCGGTAAGCGGCTTGGACGGCTTGGACATGACACACGGTGGAAAGGGGCATGTGTGCGAGTGTGGCTGTAAACAAAAGCCTACTGGCTGCTTTTAAAAATGGGACGAATCGTTCGACATGCCCCGCCGGCACTTCCTGTTTCAGTAGGAAATGCGTCAAAACGCCAAATCAAACCGCGCTCGTCAAAGCACGTCACGGGGGCTTTGTGCACGAATCCAATGGACCACGGAAGTAAACAAAAGCAGGATAACCCCCAGGGTAGGTTTTAAATTCACACTAAATAATTTCATTGCAAGTATAAAAACGTTTGCTGCTAACTGGGGAGGAAACGTGTCAGTCTGCGAAAAGAGCCCATTGTCATGATCATCGACAGTGTAAAAAAAGGTTATCAGAGAGATGGCTGGGACGTGATCTCTCATCTGATCGATGGGCAGAATCCCGCAGCAGATCATCTCCGCTTTGGTGGAAACGAAGGAAGGCATGACCAGTCCGGGACAATCACACAAGCAGAGAGCTGGATCCACAAACAGAGTCTGAAACACACGGACACACACCTTCAGTCAACAAACCCCCAAGAGCCCACTCACCTGCTGACAGATGTTCCATTAAGTGCACACCTATGAAGTCCTGAAGCTTTGTTGACCACAGTCAAGTTTCACAACTTCTAGTAACGGCTGCTCGTGCTGTTTTATGCAACGCATTTCATTGTTGACGTAACAGACACAAGAGCGTTCAAAAATGTCACGATAACCAGATTTTATAGACGTGCACATGTGGTACAGCACAACGTCATCTGAAACAGCTCACCTGAAAGTGCTTAGTGTGTCCAGGTGTAGCCGAAACGGAGACCTTCTTATTCCTCAGGATGGTGTTGATGGTGGAGCTCTTCCCAACATTCGGGTACCCCACCTGAAACAGGGTTTAGGGTCCAAACATGAGAGGTCCTAGTGAAGCTGATAGACAATGAGATCAGTGTTTCAGTACTCACCAACCCAACTGTGATTTGTCCATCTTTGCAAGTGTGCCCGGAGTGTGCCGATTTGAACACGTCCAGCAGCTCGTCTTTGCGTAACAAACGGCTGGAGTTGTAGAACGATGAGGCAGCTGACGGGTTTGAGGTTTGTGCATCCTCTTCATCTCCAGATTCCTCAGAGCACGTCTGCCAGTATGTCTCATCAACACAACCTTCATCCTGCTCGCTCTCTTCTCTCGTCTCACGCGGAGAGTCCATTTCTTCTGTGGCTGCTTCCTGTTCTGTATCGCTTTCACCTTCTTGGTCGACCACTTCTTCTCCCTTTGAAAGAAAACATGAAAATTAGGTGAAGATAAGAACCGGATGGTTTAACCCACTTGAATATTAGACATCAGATACACATTCTCCAGCACTCGCAAACACAGTTGCCTATTGCTCCAAATTTCATATAGACGAATAGTGTCACTATTAGCCATGTGGCAGATATTAGCATTCGCGGAAGGTGTTCGTTCAACCTTACGACCCAAGGAGGGTCATTTTCATTTTCAAGTGTGAAAAGACCTTTTGTGTTCATAGTCCATCGAGCTCTCTTATTTCAAAAGATCAAGGAAAATTGGATTCCACATGAACAAAAACAATGAAATGACATGTCTTACCTTCTCTTCTGCCTCGAGTCGCTGTGCCTCGGCCAAAGCGGACCAGAACACTGCTCTGATGCCCTCCTTCTGGAAGTACCGGGCCCAATCTCGCCTCTGTTCTCTAGTGAGCAGGTCCGCTTTGTTCAGCAGAAGCATGTTTACTTTATGAGCAGACACCTCTCCTACATAATTCTCCTGATGAGACAAGAGTTGAAGTGTGCAGTAAGATAGGAGGCACGATTTGGAGTTGACATATTTTAAGGAAACGTCTCAATTTCTTACAAGATCTGGACAGCGAAAGAGAAGCGGGTTTCTGGCATCGAGGATTTGGACCACAACATCACTGAGAAAAACAGAACCTCAATGAAACTGTCGTATCACAACGTCAATTATTAAAAAAGAGCCGCAACAGAAAAGGCGCAAACCATTTGTTACCTCCTCTCAATAACTCGCCACAGCTGCCTCCAGAAATCCAGATTCCTCTCAAAGGGGGTAAGAACGAACTTCTGCTCCTCCTCCAACCTACAACAGAAAGTTTGATTGTTGGCAATCGGTAAGAGAATATGACTGGCCATTCATCTACACTGAAGCTCTACAACACTCACCGAGCCAGTTCTCTTCTCCATACGAGGAAACTGTCCCTCTCTGCTTGCTGTAGGACATCAGGACTCGTGTTCTCATCCCAAGGAGGCCTGTGTTGATCAAACAGAAGAACAGCAATTATTTCATGACTTACAGGGCTGTTGCACTCGGCCCGGTCACTGTATACTCTAGTGTTGTCATTACTGGAATAATCAAGTTGTCTTAATTAAACCCGTGTAGCTCCGTGGTAAAAGACCCCTGGGGTTCGCTAGTTAGGTCACTAGCTCTGGTCTCCTTAGCAACCAAATTGGCCCGGTTGCTAGGGAGGGTAGAGTCACATGGGGTAACCAAATTCTCCCGATTGCTAGGGAGGGTAGAGTCACATGGGGTAACCTCCTCGTGGTGGTGATTAGTGGTTCTCTCAATGGGGCGTGTGGTGAGTTGTGTGTGGATCGTGGAGAGTAGCATGAGTCTCCACATGCTGTGAGTCTCCGCGGTGTCATGCACAACGAGTCACATGATCAGATGCGCGGATTGACGGTCTCAGACGTGGAAGCGACTGGGAGGCTCATGCTACCCCATGTGACTCTACCCTCCCTAGCAACCGGGCCAATTTGGTTACCCCATGTGACTCTACCCTCCCTAGCAACTGGGACAATTTGGTTACCCCATGTGACTCTACCCTCCCTAGCAACTGGGACAATTTGGTTACCCCATGTGACACTACCCTCCCTAGCAACTGGGACAATTTGGTTACCCCATGTGACACTACCCTCCCTAGCAACCGGGCCAATTTGGTTACCCCATGTGACTCTACCCTCCCTAGCAACTGGGACAATTTGGTTACCCCATGTGACCCTACCCTCCCTAGCAATCGGGACAATTTGGTTACCCCATGTGACCCTACCCTCCCTAGCAATCGGGACAATTTGGTTACCCCATGTGACACTACCCTCCCTAGCAACTGGGACAATTTGGTTACCCCATGTGACACTACCCTCCCTAGCAACCGGGCCAATTTGGTTACCCCATGTGACTCTACCCTCCCTAGCAACCGGCCAATTTGGTTACCCCATGTGACTCTACCCTCCCTAGCAACCGGCCAATTTGGTTACCCCATGTGACTCTACCCTCCCTAGCAACCAGGCCAATTTGGTTACCCCATGGGACTCTACCCTACCTAGCAACTGGGACAAATTGGTTACCCCATGTGACTCTACCCTCCCTATCAACCGGCCCAATTTGGTTACCCCATGTGACACTACCCTCCCTAGCAACCGGGCCAATATGGTTACCCCATGGGACTCTACCCTCCCTAGCAACTGGGACAATTTGGTTACCCCATGGGACTCTACCCTCCCTAGCAACTGGGACAAT
This sequence comes from Moxostoma hubbsi, assembly GCA_032164185.1. Lineage (NCBI taxonomy): Eukaryota > Metazoa > Chordata > Actinopteri > Cypriniformes > Catostomidae > Moxostoma > Moxostoma hubbsi. The sequence continues at coordinate 24,237,322 of JAVLUX010000186.1, forward strand.
TTGGTTACCCCATGTGACTCTACCCTCCCTATCAACCGGCCCAATTTGGTTACCCCATGTGACACTACCCTCCCTAGCAACCGGGCCAATTGGGTTACCCCATGTGACACTACCCTCCCTAGCAACCGGGACAATTTGTTTACCCCATGTGACTCTACCCTCCCTAGCAACCGGGCCAATTTGGTTGCTAAGGAGACCTGGCTGGAGTCACTCAGCACGCCCTGGAATCAAACTCACGACTCCAGGTGTGATAGTCAGCATCAGTACTCGCTGAGATACACATACACACGGTTACCTCAACTTAAATAGTTAAGTTAATTCTAAATGAACACCAAATTAAGTTTACTGTAGTTTTAAAGACGCTAATTGCGGGAACGAGTCAGTAACGTACGGTATTATGTTTTCAGTGCAGAGCAAATATTAAGCAATAACAAATTTAGTAAGGTTTCCTCTTTTTAAATGTGATTGCACAGTAACATGCCTTCGGGGGATTCGTAGGAGCTGTTTGTTTTCCTCATGAAGTTTCTTCATCCGTTTGGACTCTTCGATGGAAAGCAATCCAGGCCTCGCTTCAGATGGGACAAACTGTATGTTCAGCTTCTCTACAAAAACAATAACACACACTATTATTACAACACAGACATGATCTGATGAATGAAATAATCCTAGATCATGACATCAAGATCTACCAGCAATAAATTCTGTTCCAGCAAGTTCAGCCGTGGCCAGAAAGTCGTCCAGAGAGCTCTGCTCAGTGACGGACTGCAGATTGAGTCGACCCCAGTCATAACCATCATTCAGCTCACTGGTGTGGAGCTAAAACACACAAGATCATTCATATACAGATCAATTCATGCACTGGATCCAGCAGGGACGGATTACCGACCTGGCCAATGGGGCCAGTGCCCAGGGGCCCTTGACTACCTGGGGGTGCCATGGGCTTTAAGGCTGCACGATCTTGTTTTGTTACACATCCCCCCCCCCCCCCACCCACCCACTTTAAAACCCTTTTGGGCATGAACAACGAACCCCACCCCCCCACTTAACAACTTTTGGGTGGAGGGGGGCCCTTGGAGATAATTGGCCCCAGGGCCTTTGGAGGTCATAATCCGTCCCTGGGATCCAGCTGAAACTATTAAAAAAAAAAACACACAAAAAAAAAACTTAAATTTATGTTATATCAAAGATGCAGATAATAATCATCATCATCATACTACTACTACTACTACTAATAATAATAATAATAAGGAATAAGGAATGAGTCAGGAAATGTGTAAATGTTTTGCTCTCCTGAGCATTTATATCTTTAAATAGTGAATAAGACAAGTTATGCTCCTCATTCTACAATGTTCTGATAAAACACTCAATATGAGATGAAAAACACTCCTACCCATGTGTCATTCCTCCTGTATCCGCGTCCAGCGTTTAATCTCTCCTTTATTAAAGATCTTCCTAACCCTGCACCCTTCTTCTTTCCCATATCTGATGTGTTGACACGGTTATATTCATAGAAAAGAGTTTTAATGCGCTGTTGATCGACTCTTCACATGTCACGTGTTTACTGTGGCGGAGGAAGGAAGTCGCGCGGAAGAATCCATTGTGGAGAAACTGCTCGTCACTACAACACAACTCTCGATTAAAACTGTTGTGATGAGTGTCTATGGAGCACATATGCATATATTTTAAACACAGGTAAAACTGAGTAATAACTGATAATACAGCCAAAAAACATCAATCGTCGCCACTCTTTTGGTTTGTTCCAGTGTGTCTCGCTAAACTATGTCCGAGGAAATATTAAAGGCTGCACTTGGAATAGTTCCGGATATGAGCATGCGCAGAACTCTTCTGCATCGTCGAGCCAGATATCTTCATATATATATATATATATATATATATATATATAGAGATAGATAGATAGATAGATAGATAGATAGATAGATAGATAGATAGATAGATAGATAGATAAAATATATATTTTTTTATTATTATTAACAGAACATAATATCCAACAGTATACAGATATGTACAGAAATATTCCAGAGTGTACAGAATATTAATTCCTTAATCAAAAAATTAACCACGAAAAATAATACAAGTCTTTTTTTCTTTTTTGTTGACAATATTCTCCAAACAGGTGCTGTAGTTCTTGATCTCCTGGAGAAAATGAATGAAATTTGGCTTGGAACCTGACCATTTCTTCTTATGTATGTGGAACTTCCCCAAAATAAGTTGCACAAGAAAAATCTAATTATTATTATTATTATTTTCATTGGAATAAAATATACATATATCAAAATATTTAGCTTGAATATAGTTTTGGCTTTCCTTCTGATAAAATTTTCCATATCCACCCAAAAAAATTTAGAGTATAAACAATTACAAAAAAACATGGACAATAGATTATTTTTCTGTTGAGCAAAAATCATAGGAATAATCTATATCCAAATTAAATCTCTCTAATACACCTTTAGTTGGATATATACCATGTAAAACTTTGAATGTAACATTTTTTACTTTATTATTTAAACAATATTTTTCACAAATATTCCAAGCTTTAGTCCAGTTTATATTTCTAAATATATTGTTCCATAATGAACTTTTATGAGTAGCTGTTTCACCTATTATAATATTTCTAATATGTTTATTGGTGCAGTGGTGTTTAAGGATATCAACATCTCCTATAAACATACTTTCTTTAACATATAATGTCTCAGAAATATCACTAATAAAATGTGTAACCTGCTGAGGTATGGTATCAAACACAACAGGAAACTCTTTTGGTGTAACTGGAAACCCAAATTTATCCAAGAATTCACTATAAGTTAACAAATTACCGTTTGAATTTAAAAGTTGTCTAACTAACACAGTATTATTTTCATACCAACTTTTATAGAAGAGAGATCTATTTTTATATTGAATACTTCAATTATTCCAAATAATATATTTATTTGGGGAAAAATTGTTCTTAAACACCAGCACAGAGATCTTCTATTTATATATTTTTAAACTCCGTTGAGAGCGAAACGGTCAACTAGAGTGTTACGACAGTAAGTCACCGTTTGCGGTTACCATAAAAATGAATGTGGAGAGCCGTAAACTGACAACTTCCTGTCGCAAGATTTACCGAGTCTGCTCTTTTAAAACAGCAATTTTATCGTTGTTAACTCCACATATAGATAATTTAAAATGGATTGTTTAGTGTAAAACATGTTGAAATTAGTGGACAGGTGGAGAGTTCATTAAATTATCGGCTGTTTCCTCACAAAAGCAGTTTATTCAGCGTAATGAGCATCTCCTACATAGACATCCATTACAAACCAAACGGCCTCATGGACCGCCGCGTTGAAAACTTGGGGTCGGCACAACATATTCATTGTAAACCAGCTTATTGACAAGAATGGGCAATTATACACACCATAATTTATATATATAAGTAATTACGGCTATCCCCAATGGCATAATAAACTTTACCAAATTCTCAAATGTAGATATTAATAATAAAGTTTTATATTCATAAGACAAAAATAACTCAAAAGAAACTCATATAACTCATATATTACCTTTTGTAATACTGATCTCACAATATACTGTGAAACCCTTTCAAACATGAGATCACAAAACAAAAGCTTATAAAAACAATACAAATGTTAAAGCTTTTTCAAAATCACGTAACTTATAGCACTTTTTATCCCAGTATTTTATTTTTAAATATATGTTCATTTTATGTTTTAGTTGTTGTTGTTATTCTGTACTCTGAACTGTACCACAACATCTTATATTTGCCTTGTAGTTTTTGCATTGTACTTGTCTGTAAATGACCTACAAATAATTATAATAAAATAAAACAAAAGCCAGAGAGGTGTGAGTTAACACATTAAAAGTCATTTTTGAAATTTCAAGGATTTGTTTATGCACCTCACAGACGTCACATAAGAATCACATTCCCCCCAAAAATAAAGAGAGTAGAGGATTCTTACTAAGACATTTGCATTTATGTATCAAACATTTCACAAGAACAATGAATTAATTTACAATGTACTGAATTTGAGAGTTTGCGTTGTAAAGGTTAGCATAGTAATGCATAGAGATAAATTAGTGTGCTGAATAAACTGCTTTTGTGAGGAAACATCTCATCACTTAATGAAATTACCGCCTGTTAATTAATCTTCAATGTTTTACATTAAACAATAATGATAAACTAAGATAAACACGAAACCTTTTGCGACAGTTAAGTGTCAGTTAACGGCTCTCTCCGTTCATTAGTCAGTTTATTATTTTTTTTTTTTTATTGAAAATAACAGCATTTACAAACAAACATGGCTACATAACATTCGCTTCTTACAATGAAATAAAGGAAAATATAGCCAGAGGGAGCAGCTCTTAATACAGGCATATAAATTAAATATATATTCTTAGTAATTAAATAAAAAAATAAAAATAAAAAAAAATAAAAATAATAAATAAATAAATAAATAAATAAATAAATAAATAAATAAATTAAAAAAAAAAAAAAATAAAATAATAAAAATTAAAAAATTTATAAAAATAATTTTACCAAGAGAGACATTCAATTAAATAAATTCAAATAAAATAAACAGTAGAAAATTATAACATAAGGATAAGGAGAGAAGTCAGTATTTGTTCAACAATTTACATCAGTTGGGAAGAGTTTTAGGGTATCATATATTTTTTGTTCTTTAGGGCCTTTCAGAGTTTTTAAGGTTTTTACATACAATTTAAAATCATTTAAAAAAACAATAAATTTGGGAGATGATTTCAAAATTCTACATTTATGAATGAAAAATTTAGCTAGACAAACAATTGTATTAATACAGTGTTCATTAGTCAGTTAACGGCTCTCTCCGTTCATTAGTATGGTAACCGCAAACGGTGACTCACTGTCGTAACATGCCAGTTGACCGTTACGCTTTACATATGGTGGAAGATCTCGGAACAAATATTGACAGGCAGCTCAAGTTGTTTAGTTGTAATATAGCACCATTCTTATTAAAGGATTATGAGGAAATTATAGAGAAAACATTACTTCCAGCCACATTAATCCAAGGGTTAATAACTCTTAACCCAAAATTAAATAAAGATCCCAGTAGACAATTGGCGTCCAATCACACTGTTAAATAATGATTATAAAATAATAGCTTTAGTCTTAGCAAAAAGATTAAAATATGTTTTGAACTCTATCATTGACGAAACACAGTCGGGTTTTATGCAGAAAAGACACATTTCCATTAATAGTTTGTTACTACTATATATGTTAGAATAATCCGTGTTCTTTGTATACATTATTATAAAGTCTTTGACACGTTTTTATTTCAGGCTCTTCAAAAAATTGGCTTTGGGACTCCTTTGCAGGATGGTTAAAATGCTATAAACGGTAACAGCTCAATTAAACTAAGTAATGGTACTTCACCAGATTCGTCACTAATTCCAGTGGCTTTGTGTATTCTTCAGTCCTTTTCTGAAGCCTCGGGATTACATTTTAATTGTAATAAAAGTGAACTGCTATCAATTAAAAATGCATCACTTCAATGGAGGATGTTGCTGTCAACAACAGTGTAACATATCTTGGTACACAAATAACTAAAGATGAGTATATATGTTCAGCAAACTTTAAATCTATTATTACCAATACATTTAAAATGAATTGGTTGAATCAATATCAAGCTAAAGCAGATTATATTTGTAATTAGAGATTATTACTGTGGTGGCATTAATCATCTCTTAATGTGCAATTATGATTTATCCAAACTCAAACTTTCCAACTTTCCTCGACAGGTTCTCTTAGCATGAGCTCGGATTTATAAACATAACCTTTTATTTGGAACAATAAGAACATTTTATTAAGGATAAATCTGTGTTTTATGATGATTGGTTGTTTTTGGTGAAGCTAATAATCAAGGTCTTTTGTGCAGGTAATTTCTCTCTAAATACCAAATAACCCCAAAAGAATTAAAGTTATGGGAGCTCTTCCTTCTGGTTTGTGGATGCTTTCAGGTCATGTCACTCAGAAGCTTTGGAAAGATATTTGTGTTTTTGTCAAATGTAAGATTTTGGCTTCTCGATACATGAGAAACATTATATTTGGGTATTTTGACTCCACAAAAGAAAATATCTGTTTTGTTATTAATGTAATTTTTTTCCTAAACAAATTTTACATTCACAAATGCACATTTTCAAACTGTAAATCTGTTTTATCTGTCTTCTTAAAAGAAATGAAAATGATTTAAATGTGATCTCAGTATCTGTTAATAAGAAAGCTTTAAGGACTGTATTGCTCTGCTTTTGGGCTCTTCGTGTGATCATTTTATGTGATATAATGCCCCTCTTATTTAATTCATTTAAATTATTTTTACAAATATTTTTTTGGTCTTGTTTTAATTTTTTATTGTTGTTTTTTATCATTGTTATTGTTGTTGTTGATACTGTACGTTTATATAATTTTTTTAATTTTTTAGTTGAATGTTAAATAATAATAAAAAAACAATATTTACAGGCAATTCCCGGCTAAATAAGAATCAGAATTTATGTATTTATGTATTCACAAGGCAATTTCAGCCATACAGGTTTTCGGAAACCTGACTGTGAGAGTTGTATTTCCCTAAATTTAATAATAACCAGATAAAAGATTTAATTCATCCCTCTCTCAGCTTCTCTGACATTGATGGCATATCCCTCACCAGTAGAGGACAGCACATTACAAGTTAAAAGAGCCAATCACCGTTTAGATTCAGACATCGCCTGTCAATCAACTCGAGAACGCGCATGCGCATTAGCTGGATCAGCCTGAAAAATAGCGTTTTAGGTAAAAAATAGATAAAAAAAAAAAAAAAGCATAATTTATGATACAATTGTTGTCATATTTTACTGCTGTTTTGAAATATGTTCTTTGGTCATAATCATGACCAATCATTTTGAAGATGTCTGTCTTTCCCCATTCAAGATAGGACTTTTATGCCGATTGTCTCCATAGAAAATAGCTGCCCAGAACTTTCTACAAAAAAAAAAAAAAAAAAACACTTAGTGGACTGACTTGCTAAATATGACTTTGATGCATGTTATCTAAACCGTGAACATTTGTAACGTAATGTTGATTAACATTAAAAAAATATTTCAAGTCGCCTTTTTGGTAAAAAAAAAAAAAAAAAAAAGTATATAAATAAAGCTAAAGGTTCCAGTGAGACACTTACAATGGAAGTCAATGGGGCCAATTTTTGGAGGATTTAAAAAGGCAGAAATGTGAAGCTTTATTATTCTAAAATCATGTTAACACACATATTGTTTATGTCTTGTGTCTATACTAATGAAACAGTATTTTAATGTTTACAGATTAAACCCAATTGACTTGCATTGGAAGTGTCTCACTGGAACACACATTTGTGCTTTTTTAGATTAAATACATTTTTTATGGTATTCAACATTGTGCCACAAATGCTGTCGATTGAGCTTGTATAGAACCCGGAATATTCCTTTAAGATTTCCCCATAACCCTTTACAACTCTATGCCTCCACGACCTTAACCACATAATTATTATTATTACTATTACTATTATTATTATTATTATTATTATTATTGTTGTTGTTGTTGTTGTTAAACGAGATATTAATATACAGCAATTATTTAAATAATGACGACTGTAAGGTAAAGAAACGAGAAGGACATCAACATACAACAAGCTGAGCCCTTCTTGGTACCTCCCGGACTCCCCCTCTGAGAGGTCGAGTTGGTTCGGTCCGGTATATAAGTCACTGCTGAACGCCTGGACTGTACAGTGTTGTTTGAGACTCTTCGGTAACTTTGATCTCGGCTTCTTTAAAATTGTCTTAAACCAGCTGATAGATGACTACAAACTGTTTCGGTGTAGAATTTAGATGTCATAGTGTATATTTAATAGCCTCCTTGTCTTCATCGCGACCATTATGTTGCCTTGGAAGAAGAACAAGTTTGAGCTGATAGAGGAGGAGAAGCTGCCGTCCAAGCAGAAGGGTTATGCCGTCAGTCTCAACTACTCGGCGCTCACGTCGTTCGCCAAATCCTGCCCGGAGAGCGCGCTCAACCGAGTCGGCAGCATGTTCAAATCCAAGAGGAAAAAGGTGAGAATCACCAGCGAGGACCCCACGTACACGGTCCTGTACCTGGGCAACGCCACCACCATCCAGTCCAAGGGGGAGGGATGCACGGACGTGGCCGTCAGTAAGATCTGGGGCAAGAGCGAGATGGGCAAGAACGGCACCAAGATGAAGCTCACCATCAGCTCGCACGGCATCCGGATGGTGCACGTGGACGAGAAGGCAAAGCGACCGGGACATTTGTATTTATTGCACCGAATCACGTACTGCGTCGCAGACCCGCGGCTCCCCAAGATCTTCGCCTGGGTCTACCGGCACGAGATGAAGCACAAGGCGGTGATGCTGCGCTGCCACGCCGTGCTGGTGTCCAAGCCGGAGAAGGCGAAGGCCATGGCGCTGCTCCTGTACCAGACCTCGGCGACCGCGCTGGCGGAGTTCAAGCGGCTCAAGAGAAGGGACGACGCCAGGCACCAGCAGCAGCAGCTGATCGGGGAGCAGACGATCCCCCTGGTGCCCCTGAGGAAGCTGCTCAACGGACAGTGCTGCTACAAGCCGCCGGTGGAGCGCAGCAGGAGCGCACCCAAACTGGGCTCCATCACGGAGGACTCGGTCGGAGAGGAAGAGGAGGAGAAAGCGACGCACTTCGAGTGCGAGGATGTTCTGGACACGGACGGCGACTGCGTGGCCAACGGCAGGCAACAACAACAACAACACCTGTGTCAGATTATCAATGATTTGGGCTGCATGAGTATCGGGAACGACGTGCAGACGCTGAAGGCCGACCTGAGAGTGACCCGCCTGCTGTCCGGGGAGAGCACCGGCAGCGAGTCCTCCACAGACAGCAACCAAGAGCCGGTGTGTGTCCCCAATGGCACACTGGATGGAACAATGCAGGAGGTCGGCTGACATGCCCTTAATAAACTGGTTTCATGTAGCCGGACACTTGGATTCATAGACATCACCCTTCATAGTTAGGCAGCTCACTGATTACCCCCATGCTGTCTAGGATGGCATGAAGGCCATGAGCAGATGATTTAATCCACCAGAGCTGCAATAAGACGCTTAAAGTCTCTGTAAGAGGTTTTAGGAAAGATCTTGTTTACATCATGGAAATGCTTTCAAATAAGAAACACAACAGTCCCCCAAAAATATATATATATATTTATGTAACTAATTTCCCTTTCTCTCTTTCTTATGGAAGAAGTGTCTAAATCTACTGAATGTGTCTCAAAGCTTTCCGTTTGTACTTCTGATCTTGCACTGGGGTGAAATTCAGTATTACGTTATTATTTATGTGCATAACAATATTTTCCTATGAATGTTTATACAGACATGTTTAATCTTTGCTGTGCAAAAGAGAAAATATCCTGATGTACAGAGATGTATATAATGTGTAAACTAAATGCATTATTTTTTAAAGAATGTGGTTGTTTGTTTCTGTAAACACCAATAAAGATGTCACATGTATATCGGTGGTGAAAGTTCATTTGTGGTTAAATGAAACAGTGTGTATGGCACTGATAATTATCTGTACATGTATAACACCTGTAATAACATAGTTATAGCAGCAGACTGTCACAATGTCCTTTAACATACAAACATACATGATTTACTCGCACATGAGGTTTCTGCCAAGCAAGGTTACAGTAACCATGTTTGTATGACGATCAATAGCGGGCATTGCCACTGGAGCTGCACATATCCTGCGGAGAGGCTGGCAGAGATGCCACTTTCTACAGCAATAGTGGCACATCTAGAGGTAATTAGAGATATTGTTTTTACTGATTAATTGGCGCCGATATTTGCTTTTTGGAACTACCGGTTATCAGCAAAAATCTACGCAGATATTTGCCAATCGTTTTAATTATTGATTTAATTATCCTGAAGGATTTTAAGATATATCAGCGTTAAAAATAAAAACAATCATATGGGGATTTGCTGTATCTTACCTCATTAACTACATTTCCATCCGAGGATTAATCAAAATAAAGCTGATGGAAACGCAAATTAGTGCGACAAAATATTTTTTGGTTTAATTCTAATGTGTAAACTATATTTCGATACTTCAAATGAAGAGAAAAACAGGTTTGGGAACACTTTCTTGAGAACATTGGCTTTAATGCAAAAATGTCGTGTCACATGACCGAACCGTTTGCCTGTGTTAATCATGACGACAAGGTATACATCCTTGAAAGCCAATTTATTGTACGTGAAGCATCACTCGCACTGTTATGGATTGATCTTAACGGCACACCTGCACAGATCCGATGCTGCAAACACATCTGCATCATGACATCATCTTCCAGGAGTGCCAACACGAATCTCTCGTATCATGCACCGGTCATCAACAAGTACAAGGAGAACAAATGCATTGGCCACTCTTTGTGATTAATCGTGCTAGACATCTGTTTATATATTAAAGTTTCTTTTCCACACCATTCAAAATAATAGACGGCAGTCATGGGATTAGCCCACAATACAAAAAACATCATTTCTGTGCACAAAGATGTTTTATATTAAAAATAATCCGGTTTTGAAAAATTTTAAACGTTACATATTTTAGATGTAACTTTCTTTATAAAATAAAATATTATAATAATATATAATATAATAATAATATAATATCTAGATAGGTACATTTCCTGAAGAAAATGTGAGTGGTGCTCATAGAATTTTCTAACTTGTTGCTAGGCACTAAAATAATGGTCATAGAATGTTGTTAGCATGTGTTTTTCATGATGGTAGCATGTAGGTGTTATGTTTGTGTTAGCATGATGCTAGCAGGTTTTTATCATGTTTTAGCACTTTGCTAGGCGATGCAAGCATGTGTTAGCATGATGCTAACACATTTTTAGCATGTTGTAGCACTTCCCTAGGTGATGCCAGCATGTGTTAGCATGATGCTAGCACGTTTTTAGCATGTTGTAGCCCTTCCCTAGGCGATGCCAACATGTGTTAGCATGATGCTAACACGTTTTTAGCATGTTTTAGCACTTCGCTAGGCGATGCCAGCATGTGTTAGCATGATGCTAGCACGTTTTTAGCATGTTTTAACACTTCGCTAGGCGATGCCAACATGTGTTAGCATGATGCTAACACATTTTTAGCATGTTGTAGCACTTCCCTAGGTGATGCCAGCATGTGTTAGCATGATGCTAGCACGTTTTTAGCATGTTGTAGCCCTTCCCTAGGCGATGCCAACATGTTAGCATGATGCTAGCATGTTTTTAGCATGTTTTAGCACTTCGCTAGGCGATGCCAGCATGTGTTAGCATGATGCTAGCACATTTTTGGCATGTTTTAGCACTTCGCTAGGCGATGCCAGAATGTGTTAGCAGCGGACGCGTTTTCGTCCGCTGTGCAAACATCGTACACCTGATCGCTTAGAAAAGATACAGCACACCTCTCCTCAATGAGCCGCACGATTTGATGCCTCACTCAGGGGGATGTGGGAGGAGTAGCTCGCCAAACTTTGTGTGGAATAATAAAATATTGTGTGGAGTATAAAATATTGTAATCAGGAATGTATCATATATGTAAATCCTGATGTTACACCACATCAATGTTTCTTTATTAGTTGTGCACACGTCATATACACATCGATGGATGATACTGAGACTGAGACTGAAAGTTTCCCCCAATATATTATAGATATAATGATCCAGTATGATATAATGATCCAGTATGATATAATGATCCAGTATGATATAATGATCCAGTATGATATAATGATCCTGTATGCACACAGAGACTGAAGTGATTTACTGTTACAGATGTGCTGTTAAACACTTTATTAATTACACATAATCTTACTCATCTTAAAATATTCAGAAACATGCAGAACGGTAAACAGATATAAGCAAACAATCTTCATTGAAATCTTGCGTGTGTTTATTTGGAATATTCTGATTACACGTACATGCATGTGAATAAACATTTAGCCAGAAATTGGATGTTGAGTGTTTAGTGACGTGCATGTAAACGTTTCATAAAAATCCATTTAGTATCTGACGTTCTGTTAGAGAACTTTAACATGTTTAATTGATTTAAAGGCTCACACTCACACTGAAATATCTCACAGTGATAGTAAATAAACATCGAGAGGCACATGCTCAAACTGTGGATGTGCTTTCACTAAAGGAATTCAGAGGGAGGAGTTTCAGTGTTATTTCTGGAGAGCTGATGGTATTGCTCAAAGCAGTTTTTCTGCTGAGACAGGTTTGGAAAACAGAATATATTTAAATAATGCATGCTGTTGTTTAAACCACAGGTGAAGATCCTGTTACACCTGTCTAAGACAACAATACCAATATACAGACACACACATATACACACACTCATATACACACACTCATACACACACACACACACACACACACACACACACACACACTCATATACACACACTCATACACACACACACACACACACACACACATATACACACACACTCATATACACACACTCACACACACACACACACACACACACACACACACACACACACTCATACACACACACACACACACACACATATACACACACTCATACACACACACACACACACACACACACATACACACACACACATACATATACACACAAACACATATACACATATATACACACTCATATACACACACACAGATACACACACATACACACATATACACACACACTCATACATATACACACAAACACACACACATACACTCATACACACACATATACACACACACAGACACACACACACACACATACACACACACACAGACACACACACACACATACACACACACACAGACACACACACACACACACACACACACACACACACACATATTAACTGATTTTATATGAACTGATTTAAAATCACAGAGTTTTTACAAAGTGTGTTACTAATTAATTATAAATAAACCATCGTTTTACATATCAGCATTTTAATGCATATTACTAATTTAATTTAGTCTGATAAATATCGGCAGCTGATGAGTGCATCACATATACTGTATACATACACACAAATGAAGAAAAACACAATAACACAAACTACATTAACAATAATTTAGCAGAAGTTTCAGACATCAAGAGTGTTTTAGAAAGATGCTGTAATTATTACTCTCATTTAATATTAAATATTCGTCCCACAATCTGAAAGACAAATAAAGTTTTGTGTGTCTGAGGGTTCAGGTGAGAGTGCAACACAACTCATATGTTAGTGTGGGTGTTTCACATCCTGTTTTTGTCATTGTCATGTTTCCATGAGTCAGTGGCATCATCCCCGAGGGCTCGTGAGATGGCATTACATTTGTGTATGGATATTTTAATCCTTGCAGACAGGAAATGGAATAATAACAGGGAAACAGGAAGAATCTGCAACAGACATCTGCACTCTCCGATTGGGAGATTTCATGGAAACGCTCCGAGGACTCATACTTGACTTGGGCAGTGTGTTCATGCACTGACACCTGTTGAGTCCTGTGTGATCCAACACCACATCACTGTCTCTAATATGATCACTTTCATCAATGCAACATGACAAAAACACATTTATTTAAATATCTAATAAATGTCATGCATTAAATCATGCAGCGCAATCACTGCACCACAAATAACATAAATATCAACGTTAACTTTGTGCAGAAAATCTTCCGTGACTCTGATGACAATGACGAGAACCAACAAACACTGGCGACTATTTAAAGGATCCACCGCCAGAAATATAAATGTTACTAAAGGTTTGCAGAATAGAAACTCGTTTATTTATATATTTTAGGTCCTATTTTTAAATATAGTGTAAATAGAGAAGAGAAAATCACAAAGACACTCTCCAAAATAAACCATGTTCAGACCATCATCACGCCACCCGCTCATGCGTTACTCTTAATCTTAGCAACTTACACAGACTACACACACACACACACACACACAATCACACACACACACACTACACACACACTACACAAACACTACACACACACACACTACACACACACTACACAAACACCACACACACACACACACACACACACACACTACACACACGTATACACACACTACACACACACACACACACACTCACACACACACACACTACACACACACTACACAAACACTACACACACACACACTACACACACACTACACAAACACCACACACACACACACACACACACACTACACACACGTATACACACACTACACACACACACACACACTACACACACGTATACACACACTACACACACACTACACAAACACTACACACACACACACACACTACACACACGTATACACACACTACACACACACACACACTCACACACACACACTACACACACGTATACACACACTACACACACACACACACACACACACTACACACACGTATACACACAGTACACACACACTCACACACACACACACTCACACACACACACACACTACACACACGTATACACACACTACACACACACTCACACACACACACAGTCACACACACACTACACACACACTACACAAACACTACACACACACACACTACACACACACTACACACACACACACACACACACACACACACACACACACACACACACACACTACACACACTGCTGAATTGTGTGACTCCTGACCGTCATGTGTCACCAGTGCTTTCTGAACTGGATCACTTGATGTTTCCAGCACTGATAGTGTCATTAACTCTGGGGGTTTGACGGGGAGTTCCTCTCTTTAAACTACATGTGTTGGTGGTTTGTAAGAGTTTGAACTCATTAAACGCAGGTGGGCGGTAGTACGGTGCAAAAACACTGATGGAAATCTTTGCATTACCCATCAAAGAGCAGGAGGTTTGGGGGTTTCGTCTGACGGTCTCGGCACTGCGTATGAGGCGTGTGGTGTAAACATGCCCACAGATCTGATGCTCATAGTCAAACAAGACTTGCAGAGATTCTCCACATCTGGAGGTTTGACATGAAGGAATATAAACACAACTTTCCATCATCCATGAGATGTTTGTGTTGAGGAGAGAAGGGACGAGGAATTATAGTTATTAAACTGCCTTTATGTTATTAATAATTACATCATTAATTTACAATATCAACATTTACTATTGCTCATGCTTTGGGGGACTGAACCTCTGACTATACGCAATAAACACACTGTAAATAAGAGATCAGACTCACGATTGTCTCGTGGCGGATGATAAAACATTGAACGACGGATCTCAAGAGAGTAGAATAAAGAGGGTGCGCTCTGTAGATTAGGGCCAGTAAACTTTACAACATGCTAAAATCAAGGGATGCACCAATATGACATTTTTGGGATTTTATATTTGATAATAATACCGATATTTTCCAACTTACCTTATTTTGTCATCAGATCGCTGTTATATTTAGGAGTGCTTTACAAAGAGAACCAGAAGATGTTTTACTGTTCTAACAATAAATAATTAAATATTGAATCTTTAAAGAGAGCCACAATATAAGACGAATGGAAGAGTAAAAAGACACATACTGTGATTTCAATCTTAATTCAATCAATCATACAGCATTGATGGATATCATACAGATGTCGCAAGTCAAAGTCTGCTGGTTTATAAGCGTTTCGATGGTTTTGCTAATCGTGTAGTCTATAGGAAAGTGCCGCTTTCAAAATCGTCACGCCGTTATGGCGGTTTTTCCACATTAACGCGAGAATGAGAGTTTTTACAAAGTTACTAATGAATTCAAAGTAAACCGTCGTTTTTTTCACATTGGCTTTTTCATACTTATTACAGATATACCAATGGTTTAAATTCGGTAAATAATTGGCCGATAAATCTCGGCAGCCGATACATTGGCGCATCCTTCCTAAAAACCATTCAGAACACGTTAGCAACCACATAGCAACGCTTGGGCAACCAATCACAACACTCTAGCATTTGTGGGTTGAGCAAATTTCTGGATAGTCATTCAAATCTCCTGACTATTAGTTTTGAGGTTAAGTGCTTTTGAGCAAAACAATCATCCCAGGTGGGGCTCGTCCATATGGGCAGGTACGGCAGAGCACCGCCTAAATATTCATCCACTTGAAAAGACAGATCCATACTATAAACGGCCAATAATGTAATTTGTTTGGCCGTAAATAAGTTAAAAATGCTGATATGTGTATTTAAAAGCAGGCCTAGTATAAGTTTGTATCCTATTTAAGTGGTAAAGTATCTGAGAGCTCCGTTACACAGTGTTTGATACAGATATACAAGCATGTGGGGCAAAGAGTCCGTCCTGAACTCAACAGCGCCCCTCAGTTTTCCCAATGGAAATCTGTGGTCAGATGTGGTACTGCAACAAGCCGTTATTAAGACCCAATGAGGCACAAATAAATCTGCCCATAAATGTAGTGCCAAACCAAAGGTAACTTTAGTATTGGTGCGTGCCAGCAGTGTGACTGATCACGAACACGGCGAGCACTATCGATTGACGTGTGTGTAACCGCATCTCATTTCTATTGCTATTCAAAACAAATTGACCATCAAACAACTTGGTCCTGAATTCTTGATTCTCGTCTGAACAGCCTAAAGTCAGTATGCAACCGGTTTGTCCCTGTGTATAAGGCCAGTGTGTCTGTGATCGGTGCTGCATGGGAACACATCCTGTGTAATATCAGTTGGACGTAAGACGTGTCACTGGACTGGAACTGTCCGCGCTAAAGGTTCAATTACATGCACAAAAACAACAACACATGTTTGTTAATGACATATGATTATGGATGTTGGATTGAAACACGAGTCATGATGATGCTGCTCACAACCACAAACTATTTATGACCCACTCAGTGTCTGTCTGCCAGTAAAGGAAGTGAATCTGTACAGCACAAAATTAAAGAAATATTCCTTTAATTCTGGCGTCAACAAACTGAATTGCAAAATTGTTGTTTTTTAAACAGATTTAAATTTATTTGATTAACTTTCCCCCAAACGCATGCCATTGGTTGAGCTACAAATGACGCAAGTTAGAGTAATGGTGCGTTCACATACAGCGCAAAGAACATTTTGCATCATGAGTAACGCGACCCCGCGAGTATTCCCGCTTCTCTTCCGGAAAAGGACAGGGGCGGGGCTTCTATGACTCGGTTCATAGTAAAGTTCGACCAATAGCTGGAATCAAGTAGACGCGCATATTTCCAGAACTTACCAGGAAGTCCAACTTCCTCGCTCACTTTCCTCCGAGCAACGTGTTTATTCGTCCGGTCTCTGTACATGTATGACGTTGTGACGTACAATTCCGGGTGTCCACACACAATCCATTTTTCCAGATTTCTTCTGCTACTACGTCAGCACATCAGTGACATCCAGACAATCTCAATGCTGATAGGCTTTCGTGAAAATTAGTGCAAATACGTGAATGAAGCGTCACGTCATGTTTAGTGCGAGTCACGTCATTCACGTCATTCCCGTCATTCCCGCTGCCCGGTGCGAATTCGTGTCTATTTGCATCTTTGCATTGACTTTGTATATAATCGCGAGTCACGAGGACGCCTCCTCTCCGCTGTAAGTGCTTTATATACCAAGACAATTGTTCCTTGTGCTTAAATGGTGGTTAACAAAACCAGAGCAGACTGTTTTCCCAGTTGTATTAATGACATCATATATTCAGGTTACGAGGCAATGCCAATGTCCCCCAGATAAAGTATATCCGGAATCTATTCATACTACTCGCTTGAACTAAACATACTGTTTAATCGGCAGATAAGTGTGTCCTTCATCAAATCCAGTCCGTACGGAGACAGCACGCGGTTTCAGGCACAGCTATTGTCTTTTACACGAGCACTTGACCAAACACTCATTATAAACAATAATGAGAATGAATTAAAAACACTTTTCTGATGCAACTGAAACATTGTAATGTAGCACTTTTCATGTTACTGTCTCTTTAAGATGAATCACTTATATTGTGTCCTTCCTCATTTTCTAATGAGGATAAAAGAGTTTGCCAAAAGAAGACATGTAAAATGTCAGATTACAGTGGAAAGAGATCACATGTAGAGAAAGGGAGTGACAGGTCAGAGGTCATGTGCCGAACTGAAGCTGAACTCATCTGTCATGTGATCATGAGGTCAGGAATTGACTTCATACCTGATCTGCACATTCCTGTTCAAGCTGCGGGCACACACACGACACACTTCATGATGGAAAACAAGACAAACATTACATGAGAACAGAAACATTAAACAGGCTGATGATCTCCATATCAGAAATCCCGCGTTAATAACATGGGAAGGGTTTATCTTAACGCCAATAAATAACTTGACAATCTGAACTGATCTTTCGTTGAGATAATATGAGATAATGCAGTAGTTAAAGAGCACCTGTTATGGTTTTTAAACGTGCCTGATTTAGTTTTAAAGGTCTCATACAATATATTTACACTAACATGACATTTACATTTATGCATTTGGCAGACGCTTTTATCCAAAGCGACTTACAGTGCACTTATTACAGCATTCATTCTAAACTCCGCCTTTCAGAGAGACTGCTCTGCTCTGATTGGTCCGTTTCAAAGCCTTCATTCTAAACTCCGCCTTTCAGAGAGCATACTCTGCTCTGATTGGTCTGTTTCAAAGCGTTCATTCTAAACTCCGCCTTTCAGACAGCCTACTCTGCTCTGATTGGTCCGTTTCAAAGCGTTCATTCTAAACTCCGCCTTTCAGAGAGCCTACTCTGCTCTGATTGGTCCGTTCTAAAGCGTTAATTCTAAACTCCGCCTTTCAGAGAGCATACTCTGCTCTGATTGGTCCGTTTCAAAGCGTTCATTCTAAACTCCGCCTTTCAGACAGCCTACTCTGCTCTGATTGGTCTGTTCTAAAGCGTTCATTCTAAACTCCGCCTTTCAGAGAGCATACTCTGCTCTGATTGGTCCGTTCTAAAGCGTTCATTCTAAACTCCGCCTTTCAGAGAGCCTACTCTGCTCTGATTGGTCAGATGTCCCAGTCTGTTGTGATTGGTCTACCGCCTGGTGTAGTGTTTGAGGGTGGGTCAAAGCTGTTTGTGAGCAGCCAATGAACACCAGAGGCGGGTTTTGTGTTACCAAATGATGTAGGTTAGTACAGGAAGTAAGTCTGGAAAAACTAACGACTCAGGTGTTCAGAATCGGTTCTTTCGTTTGGGAGTCAATAACTCCCTTATTTGTCCTGCACTTTGTCACAAACAGCTGTATAACACACTACATGACAGGTCATATTTGAAAACCACAATAGGTGCTCTAAGTATTGGACTGTCAGATGGAAAGATCCATTCTGAAGACTTTCCCTTCATTTAAAAAAGGAGCGACGGTTTGAAACAGTCTCAATGCTAACATGCTAAACCAAAACACACGCTCATTAAACAAGAGAACACAGCTAAAAATAGAGGGAAAACAGCTTCTTTCAGCTGCAGGCGCTGACTTCAAGGAAAAACACTTTGGGACACAGAGAGCATCTGGCCTCTCTCTCTCTATGTGTGTGTGTCTCTCTCTCTCACACTCTCTCTCTCTGTATCTCTCTCTCTCTCTTTCTTGTGCACTAATAGAGAGCAGGGGAAGAACAGTTGATTCCCAAGCTCAATCCTACATGCTGGTTGAGACTCATTAGAATCCATGCAGTGCTGTCTTCTATAGGTCATAGGAAAGAGCGAGAGAGAGAGAGAGAGAGAGAGAGAGAGAGAGAGAGCGAGAGCAAGAGAGAGTGTGAGAGATACACAGAGCGATAGAGATAGATAGAGACAGAGCGAGAGAGAGAGAGAGAGATGATGTTCTGTGTGCGGGTTATTTCCCTGAGATCTGGAATCAGGGACTCATCAGCCCCATCTATAAGAGTGGGGATAAATTAGACCCTAATAACTACCGAGGCATCTGTGTGAACAGTAATCTGGGGAAGGTCTTCTGCAGTATTTTAAACAGCAGACTTTTAGACTTCCTTATGAAGCACAATGCCTTGAGTAAATGTCAAATCGGATTCATGCCAAAATGTCGCACCTCTGATCACATTTTCACCCTACAGACACTCATTGATAAATACGTACATCAAAATAAAAGCCAAATTTTTGCCTGTTTTGTAGATTTTAAGAAAGCATTTGATTCAATCTGGCATGAAGGATTATTCTTTAAACTTATTGACAGCGGTGTAGGGGGAAAATCTTATGATGTCATCAAATCAATGTACACAGCCAGTCAATGTGCTGTTAAAATTGGCAACAAAAGAACCAAATTTTTCCATCAACGGCGAGGAGTGAGACAGGGCTGCAGTTTAAGCCCCGCCCTCTTCAACATGTATATCAATCAGTTGGCACAAACTATTGAACAATCTCCCGTTCGAGGTCTCACTTTACATGACACAGAAATAAAGTGTCTCCTCTACGCAGATGACCTGGTGCTCCTGTCGCCCACTAAAGAGGGGCTACAGCAGAGCCTGGCATTACTGGAGAGTTACTGTCAGACCTGGGCCCTGACAGTCAACCACCAAAAAACCAAAGTCATGATCTTCCAAAAGCGATCCAGATCTCAGGGACTAACAAACATTTTTACATTATCAAACAGAAGCATTGAAATCACAAAGACATACACTTACCTCGGCCTAAAAATCAGTTCTACAGGTAATTTTGCTTTGGCTGTGAATGAACTCAAAGAGAAAGCACAAAGGGCATTTTATGCCATTAAAAAATCCATTAAAATTGATATTCCGATCAGGATCTGGCTCAAAATATTCAAATCAGTCATCGAACCAATCGCATTATATGGCAGTGAAGTGTGGGGTCCACCTGTAAAATTTGACTATTTAAATTGGGAAAAACATCCCATTGAAACTCTGCATCTGGAATTCTGTAAAATAATTATTTATGTCCAAAGAAAAGCCCCAAATAATGGATGCAGGGCAGAATTAGGCCAATACCCTCTCCTTTTGAACATTCAGAAAAGAGCCATCAAATTCTGGAAGCATCTAAAGACAAGTGACCCCAACACATCCCATTATAAAGCCCTAAAACACCAAGAGCTGAGCGGGGTGAAGAGTCCCCTATGCCAGCTTGTCCTGAGACTGACTGAAGTCACACCTGAGGAGATCGGCCAGTCTCAGGATAACGGCACACTCACAAACATTCGGCCCAACCAAATTATACACAAAGAAAAGGAGAAATACCTCATGCATTGGACAAACACCATTAAAACTCAACACAAACTGGAATGTTATTCGGCACTAAATCGAGAGTACACGGTGGCAAACTATCTGACCACAGTGACTGACAGAAAGTGAAGAAAAGCACTGACGATGTACAGACTCAGCGAGCACAGTCTGGCCGTAGAGACGGGCCGCCGCAGACAGACATGGCTGCCCCGCGAGGACAGACTGTGCTCCCAATGCATCCTGGGAGTGATTGAGTCAGAACTGCACTTCCTCACAGAATGCCCAAAATACCAACCAATTAGAAACAAATATTACCCCAAAATTAAAAACATATGTCCAGATTTCAATGCATGTACCCCGACACAAAAAATGTGTTTTATTCTGGGGGAAAAAGAGGAATGTGCAAATATAGCTGCAAGATTTGTAGTATCCTGTAGAAACCTGCGGGACAACCAGAACTCAACCAATAACAACACATGATGTATCGATGACCCCTGACCCCTGACCCCTGACACTGACCCTATATAATGTTGCATGTTATTTCTTTATAGTTATTATTGTTGTCATGTCCTAGTTTAGTTCCTGTTCTGTTTTTCTATGTAATTGCTTTGGCAATACAAAATGTCTTTGTCATGCCAATAAAGCTCGTTAAATTGAAATTGAATTGAAATTGAGAGAGAGAGAGAGAGAGTGTGTGTGTGAGAGAGAGAGAGACACACACACAGAGAGAGATAGAGAGCGAGAGAGAGTTATGCTCTTGAAAGAAAATTACTCGGTGATTAAACATGTATAAAGTTACACATTTCTATTTAAACATGATGTATTATTAAAACTTTCTGTTCATCTACAAGTCGTCCACTAGCAGCAGTGACACCTCAGGCATTCCAGCAGCGCAGACTCTTCACTCATCCATCCATTACACTTATTACTACTTATTCACCATCCGATCTATAGAGCTGAGAAAAAGTATGTAAACCCTTTGGAATGACCTAAAGCAGTGGTTCTCAACCTTTTTTTGATGTATGCCCCCCCCCCCCCCCAACTTAATCCAAACAATAAATACAAAATATAAATATTTATAAGATGTAACAATATTAATTAGATTCCCTGATTCGCCTAATGTTTAAAATTTAATATCAATCCATTTCTGCCTAAAGTACAGTGATGTTACTATTGTAAATTCAAGGGTGGTGAAGTAGAATTCAAATGGTTCCGCGTCTCGCGCCTCACGGGTTCTGGCAGCGGTGCAATGAGGTTCCAGACCGCTCTGTGAGTGGAAACGCACCTGCTTTGTGCTCGCGCTGCTCTGTCCGTTGAGCCGCATTTGTGCTTTATTAAAGAAGAGTTGAAATACAGTTTTGTGGTAATCAATATTATGCTGTCAACTGAACCCGGAATATTCCTTTAAACTGAAATTTACATTAAACACTAAAAACGAATAAAATAAATAAATAAAAAACATGAGTTGATCAGGAGCATTTTTCAATATTTTTATACACAGGGCCTTTCGCAGATACACTGAAATTAATCTGTGAATCTATTTTTCTCATTTACATCTTTATAAACTCTTCAGACATGTTTAATAAGTTCTGTTCTCTGTTTTGTGTTCTGTTGTCACTATCTCTGTTTTTAGAGAAACACAACGTGTTTTCTCTTGAACGCCCCCAATGTCATGAGGGGTCTGTGTGAACTGTTGCTCTCGTGTCCCATCATGAACACACACAGGAGATCAACGGTCAGTGAACATTTACACTAAATAACACATTATATTTCAGTTTCTCATCAAATCTTATCATAAGCTTTCATAACAATCATGAGTCTCATGAATAATTAATTAGACGTCTGAATGATACTTTTGTGTTCTTTTGAAGCTTGAAGAGGTGGTCACCATAAACCGCCATTGTATGACATCACCGAGCACAACATTTATGCACAATTTCTCCCTTTGTGTTAAAGAGCCCATATTATGCTCATTTACAGGTTCCTGATTTTATTTTAGGGGTCTACTAGAATAGGTGTACATGCTTTAATGTTCAAGAAACACATATTTCTCATACTGCACATCGCTGCAACACTCTGTTGTAGCTCCTGTCTCTTTAAAGCCCCCCTTCCCTAAAAAGCCCAGTCTGCTCTGATTGGTCAGCTGGCCTAGTCTGTTGTGATTGGTCAACCTGGTAGAGTGTCAGAAATGTAACGGCCCATAACGGCGTTTCAGGCTTCCTGAGCAGCTGTAAACACTACAGTAACTATGGTAACAGTGGCGTCGGTTTTGCCAGTTTGAGTCCGATCATTTTCACAGTTGTACATTTTACTTTTGTAGCTTTCTTACAAATACACTGTTTATTTTTTAAAAAATATTTTTTGGGGAAATTTTTTCCCCTTTTTCACCCAATCTGTAGCGCCCAATTCTCAATGCGCTCTAAGTCCTCGTGGTGGTGTAATGATTCGCCTCAATCCGGGTGACGGAGGACGAATCTCAGTTGTGTCTGAGACCGTCAATCCGTGCATCTTATCACGTGACTTGTTGAGCACGTTACCGTGGAGATGTAGCCGTGTGGAGGTTTCACGCTATTCTCCGCGGCATCCACGCACAACTCACCACACGCCCCACCGAGAGCGAGAACCACATTATAGTCACCACGAGGAGGTTACCCCATGTGACTCTACCCTCCCTAGCAACCGGGACAATTTGGTTACCCCATGTGACTCTACCCTCCCTAGCAACCAGGCCAATTTGGTTAATCCATGTGACTCTACCCTCCCTAGCAACTGGGCCAATTTGGTTACCCCATGTGACTCTACCCTCCCTAGCAACCGGGACAATTTGGTTGCCCCATGTGACTCTACCCTCCCTAGCAACCGGGCCAATTTGGTTACCCCATGTGACTCTACCCTCCCTAGCAACCAGGCCAATTTGGTTAATCCATGTGACTCTACCCTCCCTAGCAACTGGGCCAATTTGGTTAATCCATGTGACTCTACCCTCCCTAGCAACTGGGCCAATTTGGTTGCCCCATGTGACTCTACCCTCCCTAGCAACCGGGCCAATTTGGTTACCCCATGTGACTCTACCCTCCCTAGCAACCGTGCCAATTTGGTTACCCCATGTGACTCTACCCTCCCTAGCAACCGGGCCAATTTGGTTACCCCATGTGACTCTACCCTCCCTAGCAACCGGGCCAATTTGGTTACCCCATGTGACTCTACCCTCCCTAGCAACCGGGCCAATTTGGTTACCCCATGTGACTCTACCCTCCCTAGCAACCGGGCCAATTTGGTTACCCCATGTGACTCTACCCTCCCTAGCAACCGGGCCAATTTGGTTACCCCATGTGACTCTACCCTCCCTAGCAACCGGGCCAATTTGGTTGCCCCATGTGACTCTACCCTCCCTAGCAACCGTGCCAATTTGGTTACCCCATGTGACTCTACCCTCCCTAGCAACCGGGCCAATTTGGTTACCCCATGTGACTCTACCCTCCCTAGCAACCAGGCCAATTTGGTTACCCCATGTGACTCTACCCTCCCTAGCAACCGGGCCAATTTGGTTACCCCATGTGACTCTACCCTCCCTAGCAACCGTGCCAATTTGGTTACCCCATGTGACTCTACCCTCCCTAGCAACCGGGCCAATTTGGTTGCCCCATGTGACTCTACCCTCCCTAGCAACCGTGCCAATTTGGTTACCCCATGTGACTCTACCCTCCCTAGCAACCGGGCCAATTTGGTTACCCCATGTGACTCTACCCTCCCTAGCAACCAGGCCAATTTGGTTACCCCATGTGACTCTACCCTCCCTAGCAACCGGGCCAATTTGGTTACCCCATGTGACTCTACCCTCCCTAGCAACCGGGCCAATTTGGTTACCCCATGTGACTCTACCCTCCCTAGCAACCGGGCCAATTTGGTTACCCCATTTTACTTTTGTAGCTTTCTTACAAATACACTGTTGATTATTGT
>JAVLUX010000186.1:24270000-24272500 GCA_032164185.1 Moxostoma hubbsi
TGGCTGCAGAATTGTTGAGTATCTATGTGGTGAACTGCGTTGGAGTCGAAGGAAATCAATTTGGAGACAATAAATTAATCATAAGTCAATTAGCGGATGATATATGCATTTTTCTTTTAAGAATCAATATCAAGTAGGTTCAATAATCAAGAGCCTAAATAATGTATCTAAAGCCTCTGGGCTAGTAGTTAATACTTTAAAAAGTGAAATAATGTTTATACATAATTCAGATGTGGCCTCTATTGATGGAATTATAGTTAAGGATATTGTTAGATATCTTGGTATTAATATTTGTAAATTGGCTAAGGAAAGGATTTCTCCAAACTTTTAATCTAAAATAGATTCTACCAAAATTATATTTAGTTTATGGTTACAGAGGGATCTTTCAATTTATGGAAGAATTATTGTATCTAAAGCGGAAGGAATTTCACATTTGTTTATTTTGTTTGGAAAGTTTTTGGGAAGCTCCATTTTACTGGGATTTCTCCCAAGTATTTTGTATATTTATATAATTTTCATGAAAGGGGCCCAGCGTGTACAATTCATCAGAGCATGTTACTCCAAAGAATAAAGACATATGTCTTGGTAATATTTTAGCAACACATAATGAACTGCTCTCTCTCTGAAATTTGTTAGTTAGTTATTGTTAGTCAAATTACTAAATTACTCTGATTAACCATAACCCCCTAACCCTTACAAACCCTTACAAACCCTAACTAACCCTGACTAACCCTGACTAACCATAACCCACTAACCCTTACAAACCCTTACAAACCCTAACTAACCCTGACTAACCCTAACTAACCATAACCCACTAACCTTAACCAACCATGACTAACCATAACTAACAATAACAAAACCTAACCCCCTAACCCTAACTAACCTGACTAAACCTAACCCCCTAACCCTAACTATCTGACTAACCCTAACTAACTTGACTATCATGACTAACCATAACTAACAATAACTAACCCTAACAAACCCTAACTATCCCTGACTAACCTGACTAACTCTAACTAACCTGACTAACCCTGACTAACCTGACTTTCCCTGACTATCCCTGACTAACCCTGACTAACCTGACTAACTCTAACTAACCTGACTAACCCTGACTAACCTGACTAACCCTAACTAACCTGACTTAACCTAACCCCCTAACCCTAACTAACCTGACTAACCCTAACTAAGCTTACTAACCCTAACTAACCTGACTAACCCAGACTAACCTGACTAACCCAGACTAACCTGACTAACCCTGACTAACCTGACTAACCCTAACTAACCTGACTAACCCAGACTAACCTGACTAACCTGACTAACCCAGACTAACCTGACTAACACCCTAACCCTAACTAACCTGACTAACACTAACTAACCTGACTAACCCTGACTAACCCTAACTAACCCTGACTAACCCTAACTAACCTGATTAACCCTGACTAACCCAGACTAACCTGACTAACCCAGACTAACCCAGACTAACCTGACTAACACCCTAACCCTAACTAACCTGACTAACCCTGACTAAGCCTAACTAACCCTGACTAACTCTAACTAACCTGACTAACCCTGACTAAGCCTAACTAACCCTGACTAACTCTAACTAACCTGACTAACCTGACTAACCCAGACTAACCTGACTAACCCAGACTAACCTTAACCCCCTAACACATAATTTAAAGCATGGTGTTGTTAATGTAATAAACATTGAGGCAATAATAGGAAATAGTGATCGAGCCTTGGGATACAAGTCCCGCCTGCATTTCTTTCTCTTTGAATATATTTTTCTTGGAAATGTCTTGCGAACACTAAAGTTTATATAAAGTGGGTTGCGAATGTCATTTCATGATGACTTGAACTATTTTAATCTGTAAGACGGTCATCAGGCATCAGACTCAACCCAGGTCACATTAATACATGCATTTGGATGTGATTAGTTTGATTCTAGACAAGACTGTGTTTGTGTGCAAGTAAAAATGATCTATAAATGAAACTGCATTCATATCGACCTGATGCATCGTGAGCAAAATGACACCAAACAAATGAAACGAAGATCCAAAGCTGTGTCATCAGAGACAGACCTCCAAACTGTGTTTCTTATGTTGTGTCTAAAAAGAGAGACATGTAGGGGTTAATATGTTTTAAGACTTAGTCTGCCACTGTTAAATTGAATTTACACGCTTTTTAATCACATTGCACCTCTTTTACGGTTTTTGGGTCCCAAGAGAAAAAGACGTACATGGCCACTGTGACCCTGAAACCCACATCACAGGATGATGTAACCCGTTAGATGAGGAAAAAAGCATTTCATTATTTCATATGTTGTTTTTCTGTCACAAAACTTTGGCTGTACTCCTTGTACTTGTGCTTGAACTTTAGCTCCTGTTTGAATAAATACATCATCATTGTGCACTATTCCCTCTATAAACCACAGGCATCATTTCTCAATCCTTCTGAATCGGAGGCTGATCTGTACATTTATTATAAGACAGCTCAACGA
>JAVLUX010000186.1:24285000-24292500 GCA_032164185.1 Moxostoma hubbsi
CCGCAGCTGTGTGGTCCGTTCTTTAGCTTAGCGTGTTTCGTGCCCGACCCATCGGCCCGCTCGGTTCTCCTGATGGCCAGTCCGCCCCTGGACAGCCCCAAATTGCGTCGGCCCACCGGGAAAATGCCCGCTATGCCAGATTACCAGTCCAGCCCTGAATATGAGTAAAATTCAAGGCAGGTTAATTATTGAACTGACTGTATTGATTAAACGGGGCATGTAGAAATGATACCTGTTTTAAGACCGTTTGTTGTACTGCTAATTATAAAGTATATTATATACAATATATTACAGCACTGAGAATCAATGGATCTAGATCTAGCTTCATGTTTTGTAACTTTAAGGGTGAAATATGACCGAGATATTTGAAAGGCTTTGTGAGATTCATCTTTACACGTGATTAGAAACGTACATTTGGCCAGCGCATCAGAAATATCAAAGCACACATTGAACAGGTCCATTGGTGAGACGTCAGGCGTGTGTCTCCATCTCACAACATCGAACGGCGCTCGTGATCGGCCAATCACAGCAGCGTGAGAAATCCCGACACGTCCTGAGAAAACGAGTCCGCGCGGTCACGTGCATCAGCCGTTCACATGAGGGTGCCAAAATCCGCTGTGAACAAGAGACAGGTCAAAGGTCACATTTCTGGATCTGGTGATTCATCTTTCAAATGAGGACTTGTGAATCCTGATGTTGACTTCTGCAAATCACAAGACGGATGACTTTGATGAACCAGAAAAGCTGTTGAGACTGTTCAAATGTCACTTTTACAGAGACAAAAGAAAACAAAACTATTGCCAGTGGCATTAAGATCTATTGTCATACTAATAATAGTCCTGAGAATGCCAACGCTATCATTCAGATCACAAAATGACGGCTTTTTTTGTTCTTTGGGGGGGGGTTATTACTGCTCTTGTGTTCAACAGAAAACCTTGGAACAACATATCACAAGGTTATCTTCATTTATTAGGTTTTGGGAGGTTTAGGAACTGCAAATGATGGATTACACGAGATGAACGGGGAAGGAATGAAACACCTGCTGCTGTTGAGATGCAAATACACCTGTAATCTCCATTAACTGGGACTATCTTCTGACCTTGAGTTATAATCTGGACAAGACCCTGAGCTCTGCGTCACCAGACACATGTTATATATGTTAGAGCTTTATTATACCCTCTTACCCGCTTCATTGTCTTGAAGGAAAATACTTAAAGAGATTCTGCATCTGCTGTATTCTGTAAAGCAGTTCATCAGAAATAACATTTCGTCAGGACCAAATCTGAAGTCCTTTTCACAGATAATCTGGAGTGGAGTGGTGGTGGTGTAGTGGACTAAAACACATAACTGGTAATCAGGAGGTTGCTGGTTCGACCCCCACAGTCACCACCATTGTGTGAAATGGAGAATGAGAGTTGGGAGCTGCAGCAGAGGGGAAGATTTTCAGTGAATTATGACCTAAATATCACACACGAGTCCTACGACAGACATCATCACTATAAACTGCCAATGAATGGATTAATGCTGCGAGAAGATTCTTCAGTGTGACTCATTATGCAAATACTGAAAGTCTGATGAAGCAAAAGAGACGGAAGAAGAAATATTGACCAGTCGTCACTGTTGGACGCTTGCTAAAGGAAGCTGATATTAATGTGTTCTCGAGTGCATTGCAGTCATCAGGAGAACCGCACACACATCTGTGATTAATGCTCGACTGATTTCAATATCTCAGATTCAAATGAATGTTACATCCATCAAAAGGGGATTCATCTAAAAGGGGAGTTTAGAGGTGGATATGTCACTACCCTCGTTCTCTTTCAGATCCACCATCAGCAGAATGCCAGCTGGGAGCTGGCACACGGGTAGAGTGGGAATAGTGCATCATGGGAAGACATCCAAAAATCATCTTCTTCCAGTAAAAAAGCTAAACATTATTAAAACAAGATTATTTTATTAAAGAAGAATGAGGTCAGATATGTCTCTTGTTTTCAGAGAAATCAAACAAAATATATTAATGTTTACACTTATAGCACATGGGGTAACCCAATTGGCCTGGTTGCTAGGGAGGGTAGAGTCACATGGGGTAACCAAATTGGCCCGGTTGCTAGGGAGGGTAGAGTCACATGGGGTAACCAAATTGGCCCGGTTGCTAGGGAGGGTAGAGTCACATGGGGTAACCCAATTGGCCCGGTTGCTAGGGAGGGTAGAGTCACATGGGGTAACCCAATTGGCCCGGTTGCTAGTGAGGGTAGAGTCACATGGGGTAACCCAATTGGCCCGGTTGCTAGGGAGGGTAGAGTCACATGGGGTAACCAAATTGGCCCGGTTGCTAGGGAGGGTAGAGTCACATGGGGTAACCAAATTGGCCCGGTTGCTAGGGAGGGTAGAGTCACATGGGGTAACCCAATTGGCCCGGTTGCTAGGGAGAGTAGAGTCACATGGGGTAACCCAATTTGCCCGGTTGCTAGGGAGGGTAGAGTCACATGGGGTAACCTCCTCGTGGTCACTATAATGTGGTTCTCGCTCTCGGTGGGGCGTGTGGTGAGTTGTGCGTGGATACTGCGGAGAATAGCGTGAAGCCTCCACACGCGCTACGTCTCCATGGTAACACGCTCAACAAGTCACGTGATAAGACGCACGGATTGACGGTCTCAGACGTGGAAGCAACTGAGATTCATCCTCCGCCACCCGGATTGAGGCGAGTCACTACGCCACCACGAGGACTTGGAGCGCATTGGGAATTGGGCGTTCCAAATTTATACTCAGTCAGTGGACAGACGTGCAATTACTGACGCACATGTGCATTCTAGGTTTAACATGATATAGACTGAACATTTTAGGAACTCTTTCTATGAAGTCCATATTTATAATGCATTAGTAATGTCTCATAATACATATAATATATTATATATATTTGTCATATAGTTACGCTTTACGTGAAGTGACAAAAGCAACGTGTTCTTATAAACATCTATAAGATCTGTTTAAGTGTTATAAGACATTATGTCATGCTGGGAGTAATAAACATTACACATGCACAAAATATAAAATAACACACATTCACTGTGAATTATGAGATATTATGAAAAACTCTTGCAAAGCTGCAAGATTCAAATATATCAGAACCTGTAAATATACATGTTGATCACACGTGTAG
The DNA here is from genome assembly GCA_032164185.1 of Moxostoma hubbsi. Lineage (NCBI taxonomy): Eukaryota > Metazoa > Chordata > Actinopteri > Cypriniformes > Catostomidae > Moxostoma > Moxostoma hubbsi. The sequence goes on from JAVLUX010000186.1 coordinate 24,288,158, forward strand.
CCGATATTCTTGAGTGTTGTAATATATATATATGGTAAAGCATGGCGCTAACAAAGGCAAAGTCACAAGTTCTGTTCTGAGTGATCACACATACTGATTAACACCTTCAACATACTGTTTTCTGACACTTCAGGTGCACAATTTACACCAAAATACAAGATCTCATATAGAGAGAGCAGAATGACTACATCTACCTAGCAACAGAGCAGACAAACAAACCTTTGAGCCAATGGAAAGAGCCGGTATAATGAGAACACACACAGGAGCTCTTGCACTTGTCTTGCATCAGACTCGGCACAAGTGCTCATACTCCCAAAAACACTGTTGAAGTGAGTAACTGATGTAAACAAGAGAAGATCCAGCTCACAGGTGACCATCAGACCGCCAGGGCAGTTTCTCATGGGCAAACACTGATATAAGAAGAACCGCAGTCACGCAGTGTTAGCATAACTACACCATGATAGCATCATTTTCACAGAATGACTGAATAAAGGGCTTGTTGATCAGTGATCACATGATCAAGACTTCTTTTCTTTAGGAACTATTTGAATGAGTTTTCTAAGTGATGTTACAAATATCCATTTCTCTCACCTGAACGCAGAACACAACTCCTAACAGACACTGTAACGTCTCCAGTGATTTCTCTCGCATATGTTCTTAGTGAATAATGTGATGTTTCGCTTTTTCAGTTTGTATAAATATTCTAAAAAAGCCCGTGCTTCATAGTGCTGGCCCTTTAGAGAGATGCAATGACCGTGTTTTGATGAATGTGTAGATGACGTGAGGACACGGCCAGAGGTGAGTGATGTTTACATTTACATTTACATTTATGCATTTGGCAGACCCTTTTATCCAAAGTGACTTACAGTGCCCTTATTACAGGGACAATCCCCCCGGAGCAATCTGGAGTTAAGTGCCTTACTCAAGGACACAATGGTGGTGACTGTGGGGATCAAACCAGCAACCTTCTGATTACCAGTTATGTGCTTTAGCCCACTACACCACCACCAAAGTGACTTACAGTGCACTTATTACAGGGACAATCCCCCCCAGAGCAACCTGGAGTTAAGTGTCTTACTCAAGGACACAATGCTGGTGACTGTGGGGATCAAACCAGCAACCTCCTGATTACCAGTTATGTGCTTTAGCCCACTACGCCACCACCACCTAATGTTGATATGATAAAGTACTTTCAGATGTAATGACAGCAAACAACTGCAAATGTTGAGCCTCATCTTTACTCAAACACTGAAAATGGTTGTTGTTTCCTGTCTGGAACGCTCGTTTTGGTAGTTCTTATTGAAAACAGCCCATTGGCACAGATTCCTCATGGTGCTGCCCAATGGTTAGTGAGGAATCTGCCAATGGGGAAGAAAAATACACCTAACTCAAAGGGAAAACAAGTGTATGTTTCTTGCCCCACTGGCAGATTTTTGTTCTTGTTTTAAGTATAAAGTTCACTTAATTTAATTAGATTTCTCTCAAAACAACATTTAAAATCTTATGTTTGCTTGTCAAGTAAATAAATCACATTTTAAGAATGTTTAGATATTTTTACTGGAAAACAAGACAAAACTTCTTGTCTTGAAAATCATTGTTTGCAGTGTTCCTGTTTCAGTGGCATGCCAAAAAAACTCGATTGTTCAATTGTTTGGCATCACATTTTTAATGATACAGATTATGATCAATTATGAGACACTCGGCCTAAAAACTGCAGAAAAACCATTTAAAAAACTTGAGCCAAAACTGTACTTTTTCTTATTTTTCTTATTTGACATTATATCTGGAAAACTGCTTTTGTTTTGTTCCCAATCACGTCAACTACATCTGAGGATAATCTTGTGTCGATACGACAAATCAATCAAAAGTTCCAACATAACAAATATAATTGATCATAGTGTCCAAAAACATCTCCAAACAAATAAAAGATAATAATTGTACATAAGAACTAATTACACATGCAAACACAACAATGACTAAAGGTTTGCATAGCATGCAGACATGATTTTACTCATGAGATTTCACAGAATGAGTTTCATTCTGTGTCATTTGAGTCATCATTGAGTCTGTGTCATGTATTTGGCGCCATCTCCTGGTGGTCATATGTAACATTGTGCTTCATGTGGATTATCTAATGATCAATACATCTGATTATCTTGTGTGTGGACTCGTTTGAAAGATAATCATCTCATTCAGTTTCATTCTGTGTCATTTGAGTCATTATTGAGTCTGTGTCATGTATTTGGCGCCATCTCCTGGTGGTCATATGTAACATTGTGCTTCATGTGGATTATCTAATGATCAATACATCTGATTATCTTGTGTGTGGACTCGTTTGAAAGATAATCATCTCATTCAGTTTCATTCTGTGTCATTTGAGTCATTATTGAGTCTGTGTCATGTATTTGGCGCCATCTCCTGGTGGTCATATGTAACATTGTGCTTCATGTGGATTATCTAATGATCTATACATCTGATTATCTTGTGTGTGGACTCGATTGAAAGATAATCATCTCATTCAGTTTCATTCTGTGTCATTTGAGTCATTATTGAGTCTGTGTCATGTATTTGGCGCCATCTCCTGGTGGTCATATGTAACATTGTGCTTCATGTGGATTATCTAATGATCAATACATCTGATTATCTTGTGTGTGGACTCGTTTCAAAGATAATCATCTCATTCAGTTTCATTCTGTGTCATTTGAGTCATTATTGAGTCTGTGTCATGTATTTGGCGCCATCTCCTGGTGGTCATATGTAACATTGTGTTTCATGTGGATTATTTAATGATCTATACATCTGATTATCTTGTGTGTGGACTCGTTTGAAAGATAATCATCTCATTCAGTTTCATTCTGTGTCATTTGAGTCATTATTGAGTCTGTGTCATGTATTTGGCGCCATCTCCTGGTGGTCATATGTAACATTGTGTTTCATGTGGATTATTTAATGATCTATACATCTGATTATCTTGTGAGTGGACTCGTTTGAAAGATAATCATCTCATTCAGTTTCATTCTGAGTCATTTGAGTCATTATTGAGTCTGTGTCATGTATTTGGCGCCATCTCCTGGTGGTCATATGTAACATTGTGTTTCATGTGGATTATTTAATGATCTATACATCTGATTATCTTGTGTGTGGACTCGTTTGAAAGATAATCATCTCATTCAGTTTCATTCTGTGTCATTTGAGTCATTATTGAGTCTGTGTCATGTATTTGGCACCATCTCCTGGTGGTCATATGTAACATTGTGTTTCATGTGGATTATTTAATGATCTATACATCTGATTATCTTGTGTGTGGACTCGTTTGAATGATAATCATCTCATTCAGTTTCATTCTGTGTCATTTGAGTCATCATTGAGTCTGTGTCATGTATTTGGCGCCATCTCCTGGTGGTCATATGTAACATTGTGCTTCATGTGGATTATCTAATGATCAATACATCTGACTATCTTGTGTGTGGACTCGTTTCAAAGATAATCATCTCATTCAGTTTCATTCTGTGTCATTTGAGTCATTATTGAGTCTGTGTCATGTATTTGGCGCCATCTCCTGGTGGTCATATGTAACATTGTGCTTCATGTGGATTATTTAATGATCTATACATCTGATTATCTTGTGTGTGGACTCGTTTGAAAGATAATCACTGACTCTAAATAATGATATGTGAGATTTTATTGTTCCATTTATTTTTCGTAAAATTATAATCGAAACGTGGCATATAAGCTACACTAACGTAATTGTCAAAGACATATATTTAGCTGTTACTCCCTTTATTTTCATCAGTAAGTAAAACAAATAGTCTGGTTGTATTTTACTCTTTGAGAGTTTTCCAACAACATATGACACATGAATATTTGATCACTTTGATGTTTTCACTGATTATAATAAAATGTGCAGTGCAACAAACTTAATAAATGATCAAAATGTAACACTTCTGATTTATCTGCAGATTTCAAAGCACTTGTTCAGTTTTGGTCATAATGTCACATGCATTGGAAAGTACAGCTTCTAAACTTTCAAATGAAACCTGTTTTGTGTTGATCAAGAGTGCAGTTATTCATATTTTTGAGAATAATTTTTTCTCAGCCGACCTGCCAGAGAAAGCATTAAAGCTAAAGTGTGTATTTTCTGTTCTAGTGTCACCAAACCGAATTACAGAAATAATGATTGGTTAATGTGAAGCTATATTTCAGTTTGAATGTGAAGACTGCAAAACCACAAAGTGTGGGACACAATTTGATAGTTTCTCCATACATATGCACAATGTTTCTGAATGGTTAAATATGAAAAGTGCATAAAACATCTCAACTGTTAGAGTTCCTGTAGCTCAGCT
>JAVLUX010000186.1:24302500-24305000 GCA_032164185.1 Moxostoma hubbsi
ATGGCTTTACAGTGTCAACATATCAATCGCTCAAATATAAAGGAAAAATCTGATGTCATTTTTAATGTCAGATGTTTTAAGACATTTTATATCTTATAAAAAAGTCGAACAAACATTCCTTACGTGAAAGTGTAGTGTACTACTGAAGTATGTGAGAGAGAGTGTAGTGCACTACTGAAGTATGTGAGAGAGAGTGTAGTGTACTACTGAAGTATGTGAGAGAGAGTGTAGTGTACTACTGAAGTATGTGAGAGAGAGTGTAGTGTACTACTGAAGTATGTGAGAGTGTAGTGCACTACTGAAGTATGTGAGAGAGAGTGTAGTGTACTACTGAAGTATGTGAGAGAGAGTGTAGTGTACTACTGAAGTATGTGAGAGAGAGTGTAGTGTACTACTGAAGTATGTGAGAGAGAGTGTAGTGTACTACTGAAGTATGTGAGAGTGTAGTGCACTACTGAAGTATGTGAGAGAGAGTGTAGTGTACTACTGAAGTATGTGAGAGAGAGTGTAGTGTACTACTGAAGTATGTGAGAGAGAGTGTAGTGCACTACTGAAGTATGTGAGAGAGAGTGTAGTGCACTACTGAACTATGTGAGAGTGTAGTGCACTACTGAAGTATGTGAGAGAGAGTGTAGTGCACTGCTGAAGTATGTGAGAGAGTGTAGTGCACTACTGAAGTATGTGAGAGAGAGTGTAGTGTACTACTGAAGTATGTGAGAGAGAGTGTAGTGTACTACTGAAGTATGTGCGAGAGTGTAGTGTACTACTGAAGTATGTGAGAGAGAGTGTAGTGCACTACTGAAGTATGTGAGAGAGAGTGTAGTGCACTGCTGAAGTATGTGAGAGAGTGTAGTGCACTACTGAAGTATGTGAGAGAGAGTGTAGTGTACTACTGAAGTATGTGAGAGAGAGTGTAGTGTACTACTGAAGTATGTGCGAGAGTGTAGTGTACTACTGAAGTATGTGAGAGAGTGTAGTGTACTACTGAAGTATGTGCGAGAGTGTAGTGTACTACTGAAGTATGTGAGAGAGAGTGTAGTGTACTACTGAAGTATGTGAGAGAGAGTGTAGTGTAGTACTGAAGTATGTGTAGTGCACTACTGAAGTATGTGAGAGTATAGTGTACTACTGAAGTATGTGAGAGTGTAGTGTACTACTGAAGTATGTGTAGTGTACTACTGAAGTATGTGTAGTGTACTACTGAAGTATGTGAGAGAGAGTGTAGTGTACTACTGAAGTATGTGAGAGAGAGTGTAGTGCACTACTGAAGTATGTGAGAGAGTGTAGTGTACTACTGAAGTATGTGAGAGAGAGTGTAGTGTACTACTGAAATATGTGAGAGTGTAGTGCACTAATGAAGTATGTGAGAGAGTGTAGTGTACTACTGAAGTATGTGAGAGAGAGTGTAGTGTACTACTGAAGTATGTGCGAGAGAGTGTAGTGTACTACTGAAGTATGTGAGAGAGACTGTAGTGTACTACTGAAGTATGTGAGAGAGACTGTAGTGTACTACTGAAGTATGTGAGAGAGTGTAGTGTACTACTGAAATATGTGAGAGAGAGTGCAGTGTACTACTGAAGTATGTGAGAGAGAGTGCAGTGTACTACTGAAGTATGTGAGAGAGTGTAGTGTACTACTGAAGTATGTGAGAGAGAGTGTAGTATACTACTGAAATATGTGAGAGTGTAGTGTCCTACTGAAGTATGTGAGAGAGTGTAGTGTACTACTGAAGTATGTGAGAGAGTGTAGTGCACTACTGAAGTATGTGAGAGAGAGTGTAGTGCACTACTGAAGTATGTGAGAGAGAGTGTAGTGTACTACTGAAGTATGTGAGAGAGAGTGTAGTGTACTACTGAAGTATGTGCGAGAGTGTAGTGTACTACTGAAGTATGTGAGAGAGTGTAGTGTACTACTGAAGTATGTGCGAGAGTGTAGTGTACTACTGAAGTATGTGAGAGAGAGTGTAGTGTACTACTGAAGTATGTGAGAGAGAGTGTAGTGTACTACTGAAGTATGTGAGAGAGAGTGTAGTGTAGTACTGAAGTATGTGTAGTGCACTACTGAAGTATGTGAGAGTATAGTGTACTACTGAAGTATGTGAGAGTGTAGTGTACTACTGAAGTATGTGTAGTGTACTACTGAAGTATGTGTAGTGCACTACTGAAGTATGTGAGAGAGAATGTAGTGTACTACTGAAGATGTGAGAGAGAGTGTAGTGTACTACTGAAGTATGTGAGAGAGAGTGTAGTGTACTACTGAAGTATGTGAGAGAGAGTGTAGTGCACTACTGAAGTATGTGAGAGAGTGTAGTGTACTACTGAAGTATGTGAGAGAGTGTAGTGTACTACTGAAATATGTGAGAGAGTGTAGTGCACTAATGAAGTATGTGAGAGAGTGTAGTGTACTACTGAAGTATGTGAGAGAGAGTGTAGTGTACTACTGAAGTATGTGCGAGAGAGTGTAGTGTACTACTGAAGTATGTGAGAGAGACTGTAGTGTA
>JAVLUX010000186.1:24310000-24322500 GCA_032164185.1 Moxostoma hubbsi
CCCCGATTTGAGGACTGGAACTATCTGTTGTATATTATAAGATATATTGAGAGTACACTGTATAGATCACCTCAAGGAGAGGACAAATCTCCTTTTATTTCACCATCTCCTGTTCAGCAGATCTGTTCATGTCAATCTAATGACGTCTGCAGACTGTGAAGAGTCAAAAGTTTCTCTGATTGTCTGATATTTCTATTACCGACACAACAGCTGTATTAAATCAATCAATCTACAGCACACAGTAAAGCCTAAATTCTGCTCATCTATTGTCCCGTGCTTTTGTCCCTGTTTGGGAGCACGTGGCACATGACGGTGTACCAGCGATGAAAGCTGATTCACGTGTCAGCTCCGGGGCTCAAAACACATTTACAGAGTAACTCTTGAATGGGACTCATTTCATTACGTTATTGTGGATTAACCCTGACCAGACGGATGACGGTGAACGTGGGCAGAATGGGAACATCAGTTTTCATGGTTTACTGATCATAAATGACATGAGAGAGCAAGACTGATGTTGTACTGATTGTGATTTTGCTTTTATGCCACATATGATCTGAAAATATCTCATTCATTCACTCACTGCAATAAAGAACTAGATGTGTGAATGAAACGATATTAGAAACTCGCAAATGTCCAAAAAATACAGACATCGCCTTTAAAGTCCTACACTGATGCAACTTTCCATTTCCATTCTTTATGACCTACTTCCTGCTCACCCAGTTCCTGTCCATTCATAACACGCTAGTTTTGATCTTTTGTTGGAAAAATACTTTTTCTGTCTGGATGAAGTGAAAGGTTAAAGAAAGCAGAAACGGCATTGACACTGTGGCACGTGCAGTGGTTTATTACCTATTGACCGTCAGGTGGACGCTAGACACGTGCCGTCTCAGCACTGCTGCTTCTGTCATCTGTGACTGAGAAATCAAACTTGAGACAGACGTGATAGAAGAATGAATGAGAAACACTGAACGTTTAAATTCCCCTCATTAGAGATAATTGTTCATTATGTTCAAAGTTATTTGCTCACAAATGATAAATGATGTTGAAAGCGACTTGAGATGTGACATCATCTAATTTACAGACAAATCAGAAGTGTCCGTTTTGTACAAAATAAAACCAGCATATTTGTTTTACTCACAGACAAAAATATAGCGAGTAACGGCTAAATATATGTCTTTGACATACATGTTGATGTTGCTTATATGCCGCGTTTTCACTTATAACTTCAAGAAAAATTAACAGAAAATATTATTTAGAGTCTGTGATTATCTTTCAATCGAGTCCACACACAAGATAATCAGATGTATTGATCATTAGATAATACATGACACAGACTCAATGATGACTCAAATGGCACAGAATGAAACTCATTCTGTGAAATCTCATGAGTAAAATCATGTCTGCATGCTATGCAAACCTTTAGTCATTGTTGTGTTTGCATGTGTAATTAGTTCTTATGTACAATTATTATCTTTTATTTGTTTGGAGATGTTTTTGGACACGATGATCAATTATATTTGTAATGTTGGAACTTTTGATTGCTTTGTCGTATCAACACAAACATTTTCTTAAATTAAGTTGACATGATTGGGAACAAAACAAAAGCAGTTTTTCTGAGCCACTTTATTTACACCCAGAGATATATAATGTCAAATCAGAAAAAGTACATTTCTGGCTCATTCATTATCAACAGTTTCTTAGGCTGAGAGTCTCTGAATAGACTCATAATCTATATTATTACAAAATGTTTAGGACACCAAACTATTGACTCTCCTTGTTTGTTTTGTCGAGGTATAAGTCTGTAATTTTGGGTTCTCCACTGAAACAGGAAATCTTTAAAAAAAACCTTCAGAGCTGAAAGGGTTAAATAAAAATACAATTCCAGAATTTGAATGAAAGTTGGGTTCCAAGGATGCAAATAAAAAAAAATATAAAATAATTTTATTTTTATCACATATGTAATGTTGGTGTGTGGAGTGGAATCTTTGAACGCTTTCATTAAAGACGCTCGAGTGGAACAAATGAAAGACTGAACATCAAAAACTCAATGTAACACTTCAATAAACTCAATGTAACACTTCCAGGAATGACAAAAGACTGAACAAAACTAATGAGGGAATGGAGGGCAGGTGAGGATGAGGACGGACAGATGATTAGGTGATTAAGGCAGTGAATTCTGGGAAACGTAGTGCAGGGGAAAACTTCAAAATAAGAGTCCTTGAAGAAAATGAGGGAGACAGACTGTGACAACATAAGAGTCGTTTAAAAGTGTATTTAATTACAGTTGAAATTGTTCTGTTGAATTGCAATTCATTAAACTCCTGTTGCTGTTCTTCTAATTGAACATGCTGTTGAGAACACACTGCAATCTTCCAGATAATATACTGCCATTTGACACAATTATTGATCATCATTTTATCGGCTGTGAACATTCAAGACTGAAAAGGGGCAAATAACTGGAGGAACAAAAAACAGAAAGTATTGATTGTGTAGAAGACGACTCGTCTCAGTAGTTCAGATCTGATGCGGCAGTCCTGGAAAAGCATAATTCACTGTTTTTCATCTATTCAACGAGTTTGAAGAGAAAAACCTCAACAAATATAAACAGGCTATTTTTTGAGCACATCGTGTTCTAATGAAAAAACAACATGTTTATCACAGCTAAGAAATGATTATATGGTGACAACACAACAGCGGGAACATTCCTCTTTAAATCACTAATACAGCACAACGAGGGGTGTTTGGCACAGTTGCGAGAGCTCCAGTATCTACAGGACAATCATTCAGGAATATATTTGCCCGATGCTCTTGGTGAAGTCTCCCGTTTACAGACTGTCTATAATAACTTCACATCAGTGTGGCCCTGAATGACCGGATCTGTCCAGTACGGAGCCGCTCTTCTAGGAAACAAGAGAGATTACAGCACTGAAGTGCCCCTTCTGCCCCAGCGATAATGAACATCAATGTGGGCATCAGCAGCACATCAGATTCATTAGCGATGCCACCAGCGGGCACAACGTAAAGGATCACTATGATCAAGTGTTTGAGGTTTTTGCTGTTTTGTTTTGGGTTTCAATCGGAATGATTATGAGTTACCCGTGTCCTGAGGCTCGTCAGTGCGGGGGATATTGATCAGGTGCCCACAACACAAGTCCAAACGCTCAGTGTCGACTGATTGGACGTGAGCTAACAGACCGAGTGTGTGACCTAATGGAAATAATGATGCAATAAATGAGAGACAAAGACAGAACGGATAACTGGGATTAACGGATGCGGACAGCAGAAGTGGAAATATCAAATCCTTGCCGTCAGCTCCACAACTATTGAATCTGTTCAAGAAAGAAACTTTGTTTTGTTGTTGTGTGTGATGTTTATTTGAGCTTTTATTTTTATATGCATTTACAAATGTTGTAAATCCCTGAAATTATCACATTTATTTTGAGATGGCCGTTCAGTGAACTGCAGCCTGTTGCTCGCGCTCATACACACACTCCATAGTGACACCTGTGGCCGTTCAGTGAACTGCAGCCTGTTGCTCGCGCTCATACACACACTCCATAGTGACACCTGTGGCCGTTCAGTGAACTGCAGCCTGTTGCCCGCGCTCATACACACACTCCATAGTGACACCTGTGGCCGTTCAGTGAACTGCAGCCTGTTGCCCGCGCTCATACACACACTCCATAGTGACACCTGTGGCCGTTCAGTGAACTGCAGCCTGTTGCCCGCGCTCATACACACACTCCATAGTGACACCTGTGGCCGTTAAGTGAACTGCAGCCTGTTGCTCGCGCTCATACACACACTCCATAGTGACACCTGTGGCCGTTCAGTGAACTGCAGCCTGTTGCTCGCGCTCATACACACACTCCATAGTGACACCTGTGGCCGTTCAGTGAACTGCAGCCTGTTGCCCGCGCTCATACACACACTCCATAGTGACACCTGTGGCCATTCAGTGAACTGCAGCCTGTTGCTCGTGCTCATACACACACTCCATAGTGACACCTGTGGCCATTCAGTGAACTGCAGCCTGTTGCACACGCTTCATAGTGACACCTGTGGCCGTTCAGTGAACTGCAGCCTGTTGCCCGCGCTCATACACACACTCCATAGTGACACCTGTGGCCGTTCAGTGAACTGCAGCCTGTTGCTCGTGCTCATACACACACTCCATAGTGACACCTGTGGCCATTCAGTGAACTGCAGCCTGTTGCCCGCGCTCATACACACACTCCATAGTGACACCTGTGGCCGTTCAGTGAACTGCAGCCTGTTGCCCACGCTCATACACACACTCCATAGTGACACCTGTGGCCGTTCAGTGAACTGCAGCCTGTTGCCCACGCTCATACACACACTCCATAGTGACACCTGTGGCCGTTCAGTGAACTGCAGCCTGCTGCTCGTGCTCATACACACACTCCATAGTGACACCTGTGGCCGTTCAGTGAACTGCAGCCTGCTGCTCGCGCTCATACACACACTCCATAGTGACACCTGTGGCCGTTCAGTGAACTGCAGCCTGTTGCTCGCGCTCATACACACACTCCATAGTGACACCTGTGGCCGTTCAGTGAACTGCAGCCTGTTGCTCGCGCTCATACACACACTCCATAGTGACACCTGTGGCCGTTCAGTGAACTGCAGCCTGTTGCCCGCGCTCATACACACACTCCATAGTGACACCTGTGGCCGTTCAGTGAATTGCAGCCTGTTGCTCGCGCTCATACACACACTCCATAGTGACACCTGTGGCCGTTCAGTGAACTGCAGCCTGTTGCTCGCGCTCATACACATACTCCATAGTGACACCTGTGGCCGTTCAGTGAACTGCAGCCTGTTGCTTGCGCTCATACACACACTCCATAGTGACACCTGTGGCCGTTCAGTGAACTGCAGCCTGTTGCTCGCGCTCATACACACACTCCATAGTGACACCTGTGGCCGTTCAGTGAACTGCAGCCTGTTGCTCGCGCTCATACACACACTCCATAGTGACACCTGTGGCCGTTCAGTGAACTGCAGCCTGTTGCTTGCGCTCATACACACACTCCATAGTGACACCTGTGGCCGTTCAGTGAACTGCAGCCTGTTGCTCGCGCTCATGCACACACTCCATAGTGACACCTGTGGCCGTTCAGTGAACTGCTGCCTGTTGCTCGCGCTCATACACACACTGTATAGTGACACCTGTGGCCGTTAAGTGAACTGCAGCCTGTTGCTCGTGCTCATACACACACTCCATAGTGACACCTGTGGCCGTTCAGTGAACTGCAGCCTGTTGCTCGCGCTCATACACACACTGTATAGTGACACCTGTGGCCGTTAAGTGAACTGCAGCCTGTTGCTCGCGCTCATACACACACTGTATAGTGACACCTGTGGCTGTTCAGTGAACTGCAGCCTGTTGCTCGCGCTCATACACACACTCCATAGTGACACCTGTGGCCGTTCAGTGAACTGCAGCCTGTTGCTCGCGCTCATACACACACTCCATAGTGACACCTGTGGCCGTTCAGTGAACTGCAGCCTGTTGCTCGCGCTCATACACACACTCCATAGTGACACCTGTGGCCGTTCAGTGAACTGCAGCCTGTTGCTCGCGCTCATACACACACTCCATAGTGACACTTGTGGCCGTTCAGTGAACTGCAGCCTGTTGCTCGCGCTCATACACACACTCCATAGTGACACCTGTGGCCGATCAGTGAACTGCAGCCTGTTGCCCGCGCTCATACACACACTCCATAGTGACACCTGTGGCCGTTCAGTGAACTGCAGCCTGTTGCCCGCGCTCATACACACACTCCATAGTGACACCTGTGGCCATTCAGTGAACTGCAGCCTGTTGCTCGCGCTCATACACACACTCCATAGTGACACCTGTGGCCGTTCAGTGAACTGCAGCCTGTTGCTCGCGCTCATACACACACTCCATAGTGACACCTGTGGCCGTTCAGTGAACTGCAGCCTGTTGCTCGCGCTCATACACACACTCCATAGTGACACCTGTGGCCGTTCAGTGAACTGCAGCCTGTTGCTCGCGCTCATACACACACTCCATAGTGACACCTGTGGCCTTTCAGTGAACTGCAGCCTGTTGCTCGCGCTCATACACACACTCCATAGTGACACCTGTGGACTAAAACAAAGTGTGGATATAGATCTTGACTATGTGAGACTAGTTTGAACTCATCACTTTTCTTTGCATGATATATTGACTTCATTTATACGATAGTCTATGTCAGCGTTAGCTAGCTAACACGCTTTATCAGTAGCGGTTAACTAAATGTGGTGGATGATGAGAGTAGCGGTTTATAAAATAGACTGTACATGATAAATATGATGACACAGTTCAGTATCAGTCTTTCTGATATATCGATGCGCTATTGTTTTATAATAATAGACTGTAAATATTTTCTGTATAAGTTACGTTACACTAATGAATGGAGCTTTTCATCATCTAACAAGGCCACATGTCAAGGTCTGGGTAGATTAGATAAGTGAACAATCAGTTCTCGTGGTCAACGTGTTGAATGCAGGAGAAATGGGCAGGAGTAAAGACCTGAGCGACTTTGACAAGGCTAAAGTGTTATAGATGACAAGACTTGTGGGGTGCTCCCGGTCAGCCGTGGTGAGTACCTACCGACAGTGATCTGAGGAGGGACAAACCAACAAGCCGGCGACAGGGTGTTGAGCGCCCACGACTCATCGATGCGCGAGGGCAACGAAGGCTATCCCGTCTGGTCCGAACCGACAGAAGGTCTACTGTGGCACAAGTCACAGAAAAGTTTAATGATGGTTACGGGAGGAATGTGTCACAACACAATGTGCATCACGCCCTGCTGCGTATGGGGCTGCATAGTGCCCATGATGACCCCTGTCCACCGTCAAATACACCTACAATGGGCACGCGAGCCTCGGAACTGGGCCATGGAGCAGTGGAAGAAGGTCGTGTACATGTGTGCCGTTTACCAGAAGTGATGGCAGCAGGATGCACTGTGGGAAGCCGGTGGAGGGAGTGTGATGCTCCTGGCAATGTTCTGCTGGGAAACCCTGTGCCATTCATGTGGACGTCAACGTGCCACCTACCTAAACATAGTTGCAGACCAGGTACACCCCTTCATGGCAGTGGTATTCCCTGATGGCAGTGCCCTCTTTCAGCAGGATAATGCGCTCTCTGCCACACTGCACACATTGTTCAGGAATGGTTTGAGGAACATGACGAAGTGTTCAATGTTTTGCCCAAATTCCCCAGATCTCAATCCGATGTAGCATCTGTGGGATGTGCTGGACCAACAAGTCCGATCCACAGCGGCTCCACCTCACAACTTACAGGACTTGAAGGATCTGCTGCTAATGTCTTGGTGCCAGATCCCACAGGACACCTTCAGGGTCTCTTAGAGTCCATGTCTCGACGGGTCAGAGCTGTTTTAGTGGCACGAGGAGGACCAACAGTATATTAGGCAGGTGGTCATAATGTTTTGGCTCATCTGTGTGTGTGTATATATATATATATATATTTTTTGCTGTTGCTCGCGCTCATACACACACTCCATAGTGACACCTGTGGCCGTTCAGTGAACTGCAGCCTGTTGCTCGCGCTCATACACACACTCCATAGTGACACCTGTGGCCGTTCAGTGAACTGCAGCCTGTTGCTTGCGCTCATACACACACTCCATAGTGACACCTGTGGCCGTTCAGTGAACTGCAGCCTGTTGCTCGCGCTCATGCACACACTCCATAGTGACACCTGTGGCCGTTCAGTGAACTGCTGCCTGTTGCTCGCGCTCATACACACACTGTATAGTGACACCTGTGGCCGTTAAGTGAACTGCGGCCTGTTGCTCGTGCTCATACACACACTCCATAGTGACACCTGTGGCCGTTCAGTGAACTGCAGCCTGTTGCTCGCGCTCATACACACACTGTATAGTGACACCTGTGGCCGTTAAGTGAACTGCAGCCTGTTGCTCGCACTCATACACACACTCCATAGTGACACCTGTGGCCGTTCAGTGAACTGCTGCCTGTTGCTCGCGCTCATACACACACTGTATAGTGACACCTGTGGCTGTTCAGTGAACTGCAGCCTGTTGCTCGCGCTCATACACACACTCCATAGTGACACCTGTGGCCGTTCAGTGAACTGCAGCCTGTTGCTCGCGCTCATACACACACTCCATAGTGACACCTGTGGCCGTTCAGTGAACTGCAGCCTGTTGCTCGCGCTCATACACACACTCCATAGTGACACCTGTGGCCGTTCAGTGAACTGCAGCCTGTTGCTCGCGCTCATACACACACTCCATAGTGACACTTGTGGCCGTTCAGTGAACTGCAGCCTGTTGCTCGCGCTCATACACACACTCCATAGTGACACCTGTGGCCGATCAGTGAACTGCAGCCTGTTGCCCGCGCTCATACACACACTCCATAGTGACACCTGTGGCCGTTCAGTGAACTGCAGCCTGTTGCCCGCGCTCATACACACACTCCATAGTGACACCTGTGGCCATTCAGTGAACTGCAGCCTGTTGCTCGCGCTCATACACACACTCCATAGTGACACCTGTGGCCGTTCAGTGAACAGCAGCCTGTTGCTCGCGCTCATACACACACTCCATAGTGACACCTGTGGCCGTTCAGTGAACAGCAGCCTGTTGCTCGCGCTCATACACACACTCCATAGTGACACCTGTGGCCGTTCAGTGAACTGCAGCCTGTTGCTCGCGCTCATACACACACTCCATAGTGACACCTGTGGCCGTTCAGTGAACTGCAGCCTGTTGCTCGCGCTCATACACACACTCCATAGTGACACCTGTGGCCGTTCAGTGAACTGCAGCCTGTTGCTCGCGCTCATACACACACTCCATAGTGACACCTGTGGCCTTTCAGTGAACTGCAGCCTGTTGCTCGCGCTCATACACACACTCCATAGTGACACCTGTGGACTAAAACAAAGTGTGGATATAGATCTTGACTATGTGAGACTAGTTTGAACTCATCACTTTTCTTTGCATGATATATTGACTTCATTTATACGATAGTCTATGTCAGCGTTAGCTAGCTAACACGCTTTATCAGTAGCGGTTAACTAAATGTGGTGGATGATGAGAGTAGCGGTTTATAAAATAGACTGTACATGATAAATATGATGACACAGTTCAGTATCAGTCTTTCTGATATATCGATGCGCTATTGTTTTATAATAATAGACTGTAAATATTTTCTGTATAAGTTACGTTACACTAATGAATGGAGCTTTTCATCATCTAACAAGGCCACATGTCAAGGTCTGGGTAGATTAGATAAGTGAACAATCAGTTCTCGTGGTCAACGTGTTGAATGCAGGAGAAATGGGCAGGAGTAAAGACCTGAGCGACTTTGACAAGGCTAAAGTGTTATAGATGACAAGACTTGTGGGGTGCTCCCGGTCAGCCGTGGTGAGTACCTACCGACAGTGATCTGAGGAGGGACAAACCAACAAGCCGGCGACAGGGTGTTGAGCGCCCACGACTCATCGATGCGCGAGGGCAACGAAGGCTATCCCGTCTGGTCCGAACCGACAGAAGGTCTACTGTGGCACAAGTCACAGAAAAGTTTAATGATGGTTACGGGAGGAATGTGTCACAACACAATGTGCATCACGCCCTGCTGCGTATGGGGCTGCATAGTGCCCATGATGACCCCTGTCCACCGTCAAATACACCTACAATGGGCACGCGAGCCTCGGAACTGGGCCATGGAGCAGTGGAAGAAGGTCGTGTACATGTGTGCCGTTTACCAGAAGTGATGGCAGCAGGATGCACTGTGGGAAGCCGGTGGAGGGAGTGTGATGCTCCTGGCAATGTTCTGCTGGGAAACCCTGTGCCATTCATGTGGACGTCAACGTGCCACCTACCTAAACATAGTTGCAGACCAGGTACACCCCTTCATGGCAGTGGTATTCCCTGATGGCAGTGCCCTCTTTCAGCAGGATAATGCGCTCTCTGCCACACTGCACACATTGTTCAGGAATGGTTTGAGGAACATGACGAAGTGTTCAATGTTTTGCCCAAATTCCCCAGATCTCAATCCGATGTAGCATCTGTGGGATGTGCTGGACCAACAAGTCCGATCCACAGCGGCTCCACCTCACAACTTACAGGACTTGAAGGATCTGCTGCTAATGTCTTGGTGCCAGATCCCACAGGACACCTTCAGGGTCTCTTAGAGTCCATGTCTCGACGGGTCAGAGCTGTTTTAGTGGCACGAGGAGGACCAACAGTATATTAGGCAGGTGGTCATAATGTTTTGGCTCATCTGTGTGTGTGTATATATATATATATATATTTTTTGCTGTTGCTCGCGCTCATACACACACTCCATAGTGACACCTGTGGCCGTTCAGTGAACTGCAGCCTGTTGCTCGCGCTCATACACACACTCCATAGTGACACCTGTGGCCGTTCAGTGAACTGCAGCCTGTTGCTTGCGCTCATACACACACTCCATAGTGACACCTGTGGCCGTTCAGTGAACTGCAGCCTGTTGCTCGCGCTCATGCACACACTCCATAGTGACACCTGTGGCCGTTCAGTGAACTGCTGCCTGTTGCTCGCGCTCATACACACACTGTATAGTGACACCTGTGGCCGTTAAGTGAACTGCGGCCTGTTGCTCGTGCTCATACACACACTCCATAGTGACACCTGTGGCCGTTCAGTGAACTGCAGCCTGTTGCTCGCGCTCATACACACACTGTATAGTGACACCTGTGGCCGTTAAGTGAACTGCAGCCTGTTGCTCGCACTCATACACACACTCCATAGTGACACCTGTGGCCGTTCAGTGAACTGCAGCCTGTTGCTCGCGCTCATACACACACTCCATAGTGACACCTGTGGCCGTTCAGTGAACTGCTGCCTGTTGCTCGCGCTCATACACACACTGTATAGTGACACCTGTGGCTGTTCAGTGAACTGCAGCCTGTTGCTCGCGCTCATACACACACTCCATAGTGACACCTGTGGCCGTTCAGTGAACTGCAGCCTGTTGCTCGCGCTCATACACACACTCCATAGTGACACCTGTGGCCGTTCAGTGAACTGCAGCCTGTTGCTCGCGCTCATACACACACTCCATAGTGACACCTGTGGCCGTTCAGTGAACTGCAGCCTGTTGCTCGCGCTCATACACACACTCCATAGTGACACTTGTGGCCGTTCAGTGAACTGCAGCCTGTTGCTCGCGCTCATACACACACTCCATAGTGACACCTGTGGCCGATCAGTGAACTGCAGCCTGTTGCCCGCGCTCATACACACACTCCATAGTGACACCTGTGGCCGTTCAGTGAACTGCAGCCTGTTGCCCGCGCTCATACACACACTCCATAGTGACACCTGTGGCCATTCAGTGAACTGCAGCCTGTTGCTCGCGCTCATACACACACTCCATAGTGACACCTGTGGCCGTTCAGTGAACTGCAGCCTGTTGCTCGCGCTCATACACACACTCCATAGTGACACCTGTGGCCGTTCAGTGAACTGCAGCCTGTTGCTCGCGCTCATACACACACTCCATAGTGACACCTGTGGCCGTTCAGTGAACTGCAGCCTGTTGCTCGCGCTCATACACACACTCCATAGTGACACCTGTGGCCTTTCAGTGAACTGCAGCCTGTTGCTCGCGCTCATACACACACTCCATAGTGACACCTGTGGACTAAAACAAAGTGTGGATATAGATCTTGACTATGTGAGACTAGTTTGAACTCATCACTTTTCTTTGCATGATATATTGACTTCATTTATACGATAGTCTATGTCAGCGTTAGCTAGCTAACACGCTTTATCAGTAGCGGTTAACTAAATGTGGTGGATGATGAGAGTAGCGGTTTATAAAATAGACTGTACATGATAAATATGATGACACAGTTCAGTATCAGTCTTTCTGATATATCGATGCGCTATTGTTTTATAATAATAGACTGTAAATATTTTCTGTATAAGTTACGTTACACTAATGAATGGAGCTTTTCATCATCTAACAAGGCCACATGTCAAGGTCTGGGTAGATTAGATAAGTGAACAATCAGTTCTCGTGGTCAACGTGTTGAATGCAGGAGAAATGGGCAGGAGTAAAGACCTGAGCGACTTTGACAAGGCTAAAGTGTTATAGATGACAAGACTTGTGGGGTGCTCCCGGTCAGCCGTGGTGAGTACCTACCGACAGTGATCTGAGGAGGGACAAACCAACAAGCCGGCGACAGGGTGTTGAGCGCCCACGACTCATCGATGCGCGAGGGCAACGAAGGCTATCCCGTCTGGTCCGAACCGACAGAAGGTCTACTGTGGCACAAGTCACAGAAAAGTTTAATGATGGTTACGGGAGGAATGTGTCACAACACAATGTGCATCACGCCCTGCTGCGTATGGGGCTGCATAGTGCCCATGATGACCCCTGTCCACCGTCAAATACACCTACAATGGGCACGCGAGCCTCGG
>JAVLUX010000186.1:24327500-24352500 GCA_032164185.1 Moxostoma hubbsi
GTTTAAGGGGAAGTGTGACATTTCTTCAACACAAACGGCACACCAATAATGACTGTTTACCCACAGGTTTCCCCTGAACACTCCCCCCATCTGTCACTAGTCCAATGCCCCAAAGTCACCTAATTGGTCGATTCAATGTTGATGTGTCAGGCTGCTCAAACAAACAGAGCAATGTTTTGATAGCACCATAGAATCACAACACTACACTTTTGAGGAAATCCGACCTTCAGATGGTGTACTTCTATCTGTAGTGCACACTAACATGGGAAAGTTGAGTATTTTCACATCAACAGCTACACAAATCAGTTCAAACTTAGTTTACTAGATGATGTGTTTTAGTTATGAAGATATAGTACTTGCTAATACCATGTGACATTCCTGATGATATTCAATGCAACTGTAACTAATGTTGTGTTATAATCATCAGAGATGGCAGAAGTACACACACATGCTCCACTTAAGCAGAAGAACACACACGCGTGTGGAAAAAGACTTATAGTATGGGCTCTGACATGTACTGAAGTAGCCATGACTTCCTGTTTTAGTGTGACGCTGGTAACTGGAGCTCACATCATATTAATACATTAATACAAAATAACGAACATTGCACATTTTATTAGCTAATGAATGCATCACCACGAGCATCTTTCTGAAACATGAAGTACTCCGCGAATACTAATCACACAAACATGAAACGTATGTCGAAAGAAAACTTCAAATGTCTACTTTTAAATAAAACAATTCACAATGCTAATGCTAACGTTAGCAAAAACATGTGCTGCACTAAAGTTAGAATGCTAGCAAAATGTGCAGTCATATGAGTTTATGCTAACATTACAGACCTAGAAAACAAAGTAAATAGAATATTATTACCGAAAACACTGAATCGGCTCATGACAAGAAAGAGAAAACAATAAAACATCATTTACCTGCATGTGCTTTCTCAAATTCGACGGGGAAGTCTTGAAAGCTTTTAAGGTTGACACAATTCGCAGCACATTCGCCAACTTTGACCATCTTCACCATGTATGACCATGGCAATGCCAGTCATGTGGACATCGCTAACTCCCCCCGTCTCATCCACTCCTCTTGTTGTGTAGCTTCGTACACTAGCCCACGTCTGTGGTGCGTGACAAGAAATAATATTGATCAATACACATATTTGTGTAAAAAATGTTGATAGAAAAAGAAATAGTGAAGTAGTGATATCAGAAAAATGTACTTAAGTACAGTAATTAAGTATTTGTACTTTGTAACCCATCTCTGCCCATGCACTTACAGTGTGTCTCAATGCTTACAGTTTAAGATGTCTTTACACATTTTCCTGGTCTTCTGGTGAACGATTCATCCGTGCATGTTTGTACAGATAAATAATTGTCTTTAAAAAATAAAATGTAAAACTCCTCTGAAACGACTTCTCAGCTGACGTCATCAAGTCCAATTATTTCCAACCAGTTATCATGTAGAAACACTTTATATCATCCATTCTCATTGGATCAGATCACGTCCCCTTGAATATCAGTTGCACTGCACAAGACTGTGAAGGATGTGAACGAGGATTCATGTTCATTGTATTTCTTGTTCATGTCTGTTGTCTCCAGTTTCACCTGCAAGGACGGATCGATTGCAGACGGCAATTCTTCATTAATATTTCATCTTCTCATGTACATGATCAATAACTCCAGCCACGATAATTCAAGGAATAATCAGTTAATCTCAATCAGCAGCATGTGTGTCATAATGTCGATTACCACATAAATTAATTTGGACTCGTTCCTCCTTTTCTTTAAATGTGTGTCACAGTGAGACACTTCCAATGCAAGTCAATGGGGTTTAATCTGTGTGTGTGTGTGTGTGTGTGTGACACTTCCAATGCATTGGAAGTGTCACACACACACACACACACACACACACACACACACACACACACACACACACTCACTCACACAGATTAAACCCCATTGACTTGCATTGGAAGTGTGTCACTGGAACACATTTAAAGAAAAGGAACGAGTGGTTTTTGTGGTAATCGACATTATGACACACATGCTGCTGACTGAGCAAAACTCATATTAATCCCGGAATATTCCTTTAATGGCATATGTCAGTTTACCAGCATTACTCTGTGACTGTAAGATAACAGAACATATATAATAGAAATCTTTTCTGTCAAAGGAATGAATCATAGGATCACCACCTTCATCTGTTGACCTTTAAAACACTGGGACACTGAGACACTGATGAGACACCCGTTCCTGCAGTATCAGCTTTATATGAGGTGATCAGGGACACTTTAATTCCTTTTGAAATGCTAAACATCCAAATCACAGAAACAGAGACTTCATCACATTCATCTTCACGGCTTCAGGAGGACCATCATCATCATCATCATCATCATCATCATCACCATCATCATCATCATCATGTCCTCATTTCCTCCCTCCAACACACAGATACACACACACACACACACACACACACACACACACACACACACTATACACACACACACAAACACACACACACACACTTCTTAGCTGTCCATCGTGTTCGATGATGACGCTTGCTCCAAGGGTGGGGGTGGGAGAGGGTTTGGTTTCAGCGACTTTGCCGCTGGTGCCACTTCTCGTGGGCGTTAAGTCCGATCCTTGAGCCGCACACTCGTCCGCAGATGGAGCAAGGGAAACCAGATGCCAGGGGGGTACCAGCCGCCCACTGGTGTCTCTTGATGCGCCTCTCGGATCGTCGGTCTTGGTTGTTTTGGTGTATTTGAGAGACTGCAGAGGCACAGGTGACCTGCCAGGCAGATCTGTCGAGTGCCAAGGATTCAAGCTGCGTAAGGGGGATGTTCGCTCGCTTTAGGATGTCCCTGGTGTAGTCCTTAAAGCGCCGCTTTTGCCCTCCAGCAGACCGCTTCACACCCATTAGTTGACTGTAGAGGACTTGGCGGGGCAAGCGGTGTTCAGGCATACGGATGGTGTGCCCGATCCAGCGCAAATGTTTTTTGGCCACAGCTGCTTCCATACAGATTGAGCCAGTGTTACTGAGGATGACTGTATGGGGGATTCGATCTTCCCAGGACAAATTGAGGATCTTCTGCAGGCAGCGAATATGGAAGGCCTCTAAGGTGATAAAGTGCTGGCGGTATGGGGTCCATGACTCTGCCCCATAAAGCAGAGTGGCAAGACATACCGCGTTGTAAACAGCGACCTTGGTACTGATCTTCAGGTTATGGTTTTCGAAAACCCTGCTGCGTAGGCGTCCAAAAGATGATGAGGCTTTATTTATCCGGGTGTGTATTTCTGTATCAAGGGAGCAGCATGAGGACAGAGTGGAGCCGAGGTAGGTGAAGTGGTCCACTGTTTTAAGTGGAACACCATTTATGTGAAAACTGGGGGATGTGGGAGCAGGAGTGGTGAGATGGGACATGACCTCTGTTTTTTGAATGTTGACCTGTAGGCCAAAGGATTGGTACAGACTGGATATTGTGTTAAGGGCGTGCTGCATAGAGTCCGGGCTGTGGGCTAAGACGGCACAGTCATCAGCATACTGAAGCTCACAGATTTGGCTGGTCTTTGTCTTTGTGCGGGCCTGTAGCCGACGGATGTTGAAAAGGCTTCCGTCAAGTCGGTATTCCACATGGACACCGTCTTCATGTCCCATGACACGATGGAAGAGGCAGGTGATGGCAGAGAGGAGGATATTAAAGAGCACCGGAGCCAAGACACAGCCTTGCTTCACCCCAACGTTTACCTCAAAAGACTCTGACTGGAGTTCTCCCATAAGGACTCTGGCTTGCATCCCGTCATGCAGCTGCTTTAGGATGCTGAGAAACTTGGGTGGTACCCCAAGTTTGGAGAGGTGTTTCCAGAGCAGTTCACGGTTGATGGTATCAAAAGCTTTGCTGAGGTCGATGAAGGCAACGTAAAGGTCTTTGTGATGTTCTCGGCTCTTCTCCATCAGCTGCCTCAAGACAAAAACCATGTCTGTCGTGGATCTGGTCTTCCGGAAGCCACACTGCGTTTCCGGAAGCACAGTTTCCGAGAAGTACTCAACCAATCTGCTGAGCATGATCTTGGCCAGGACTTTCCCTGCGATGGATAGAAGAGATATCCCGCGGCTGTTGCCGCAGACTGCTCGGTCTCCTTTCTGTTTGAAAATGACCACGATGTTAGCATCCTTCCAGTCCTGTGGGAGGGTCCCATGTTCCCAGATGTTTTGGATCAGGAGGTGCAGGCGACGCGTGAGGATGTATCCTCCGTGTTTGAAAACCTCTGCAGGGATTCCATCAGGTCCAGGGCTTTTGTTGTTCTTCAGCCCTGCAATGGCTTGCCGGAGTTCTGAGTAAAGTGGTGGGACGTCCAGGTGTATGGTTGGTGGCAGGTCTGGGAGATTATCCAGAATATGTGGGTCGACAGGGTTGATGTGGTTGAGGAGACTCTCAAAATGATTTGCCCAGCGGGCAATAATCTCGTGGCGGTCCTTGAAGAGCATGGCGCCATCAGCTGATCGGACTGGGGCAATCGCCCGCTTCCTAGGGCCGTATAATGCTTTTATGGCATCATAAAAGCCTTGAATATTATTGCAATCTGCCAGGTTAGTAATTTCTTGTGCCTTTTGCACCCACCAGGTGTCCTCCATAGTCCTGAGGGCTCGCTGGGTTGCTGTTCTTGCAGCACTGAAGGCGGTTTTAAGGGTGGGAGATCCAGGGCAGGACAGGAGAGCTTTGTGGGCCTCATGCTTAGTTTTTAGGAGTGACTGTATCTCAGCTGAGTTACAGTCAAACCAGTCCTGGTGGTGTTTCCTTGATTGGCCTAGGGCCTCTGAGGCTGCGCTATGAATAGCCTGGCACAGAGCTGGCCAGTCGGTTGATTCCTCAGGGATCTTGTTGAGGTTTTCAGCAAGGAGCCGTCGGAGTTTGTCTTTGGTGGAGAGGCTATTCAGCGCTGTGCAGTTGAGTTTTGTGTTAGGAGCTGTCCTTGGGCCACGGGGGTGAATGCTCATGAGTAGTTTGGATCTGACCATGCGGTGGTCAGTCCAGCACTCAGCTCCACGCATAACACGGGTGATGAGGACATCTTTTCTGTCCTTTTGACGGACAATCACATAGTCAAGAAGATGCCAGTGTTTTGAGCGGGGGTGCTGCCAGGTGGTCTTAAGCCTGTTCTTCATCTGGAAGACGGTGTTGGTAATGACCAGCTGGTGCTCTGCACAGAGGGAGAGGAGTCTGAGCCCGTTGTGGTTCATTTTCCCCACACCATGCTGGCCAATGACTTTACTCCATACCAGGTGCTCCGTGCCCACTCTAGCATTGAAATCTCCCATGAGTATGAGCCTGTCCGTAGCCGGTATTTTCTGTAAGATGGCATCAAGAGCTCTGTAGAAATCCTCTTTGAGGTTGTGCTCGGCATCAAGTGTTGGAGCATATGCACTGATGAGAGTGGCGAAGCGTTCCTTTGCCAGGGGAATGCGCCATGTCATCAGTCTTTCATTGATGCCGATAGGGGATTCCGGAATGCACTGCAGCAGTTTAGACCTTACAGCAAAGCCAACTCCATGGTTACGGCGAGTGCCTTCGGGGACCCCCTTCCAGAAGAAGGTGTACCCAGCACCAACCTCTGTCAGGGAGTCCTCCCCATGTAGTCTGGTCTCACTGAGAGCTGCTATGTCAATGTTATATCTTGCGAGCTCCAGGGCCACCAGTGCTGTCCTGCGATGGGGCCTATCAGGAGTTTCGGCCAGGTCCAGCAGTGTGCGAACGTTCCACGAAGCAATGCTTAGCTTATTTTTCACTTTGATTTTTCGACCGCAAAGGGGGATGCTCCGACGGTTGCGGCTTACCGTCCGGAGTATGAGGAGCAGACAATTTTTGGACCACCTTTTCCAGGTCCTTCCCCGTTCCAGGGGTGAGCAGTGTGGAGCTGCTCAGTCGCAATGGAAGCTGCCGAAAAGACACGCTGCTCCATCCCGCAGTCCTAGCGACCATCACTCCATTGCCGCCTGTGTGCATGGTTTGGTTAGACACTCCCAGCCACATCCTTGGCCTGTGCCCACCACCATTCCACATCGCCACAGGACTTTGGGGGGGGGGGGGGGGGGGGGGGGCAAGAAGCTTGCGCATAGGTGAGGATTAAGGTGAGGGTGTGGGTGCGCAGACCTCACTCCCACCATCTTCACTCCTACCAGATGACTTCCAGTGGCATGAGGGAACCCATGACAACCTTCGTCTGGCAGGAGTTGCAAGGGGCTGCCGGTGGTCCGGTCATTTGGACTCCGCCTTTGCCTGTCCCCAGGTGCAGGTTTGTCTTCAGGGTTTGCTCCCCTAGCCACTGTACCCTCCTGAGTTAACCCACGTGGCCTGGGGTTGCCTTCTTCCGCCTTTCCAGCCGTTGTGGTGGTTCTCACATCACCATCTTCCGCCTGCACCGCCGTTGGGGTCTTCACTGTTTACCCATAGCTGGGGCTATTTACCCATAACTGTAGAAACACTTTATATCATCCATTCTCATTGGATCAGATCACGTCCCCTTGAATATCAGTTGCACTGCACAAGACTGTGAAGGATGTGAACGAGGATTCATGTTCATTGTATTTCTTGTTCATGTCTGTTGTCTCCAGTTTCACCTGCAAGGACGGATCGATTGCAGACGGCAATTCTTCATTAATATTTCATCTTCTCATGTACATGATCAATAACTCCAGCCACGATAATTCAAGGAATAATCAGTTAATCTCAATCAGCAGCATGTGTGTCATAATGTCGATTACCACATAAATTAATTTGGACTCGTTCCTCCTTTTCTTTAAATGTGTGTCACAGTGAGACACTTCCAATGCAAGTCAATGGGGTTTAATCTGTGTGTGTGTGTGTGTGTGTGACACTTCCAATGCATTGGAAGTGTCACACACACACACACACACACACACACACACACACACACACACACTCACTCACACAGATTAAACCCCATTGACTTGCATTGGAAGTGTGTCACTGGAACACATTTAAAGAAAAGGAACGAGTGGTTTTTGTGGTAATCGACATTATGACACACATGCTGCTGACTGAGCAAAACTCATATTAATCCCGGAATATTCCTTTAATGGCATATGTCAGTTTACCAGCATTACTCTGTGACTGTAAGATAACAGAACATATATAATAGAAATCTTTTCTGTCAAAGGAATGAATCATAGGATCACCACCTTCATCTGTTGACCTTTAAAACACTGGGACACTGAGACACTGATGAGACACCCGTTCCTGCAGTATCAGCTTTATATGAGGTGATCAGGGACACTTTAATTCCTTTTGAAATGCTAAACATCCAAATCACAGAAACAGAGACTTCATCACATTCATCTTCACGGCTTCAGGAGGACCATCATCATCATCATCATCACCATCATCATCATCATCATGTCCTCATTTCCTCCCTCCAACACACAGATACACACACACACACACACACACACACACACACTATACACACACACACAAACACACACACACACACACTACACACACACACACACACACACTCACACACTACACACACACAAACACACACTATACATACACACACTACACACACAAACTCACACACACACAAACACACACTATACATACACACACTACACACACACTCACACACACACACACACACACTACACACACAAACACACACTATACATACACACACACTACACACACACACACACTACACTCACACACTCACACTACACACAGACACACACACACACTATACAAACACACACACAAACACACACTATACACACACACTACACACACACACACACACATACACTCTACACACACACTACACACAGACACACACTTACACACACACACACACACACACTATACACACACACACTACACACACACACACACACTACACTCACACACTCACACTACACACAGACACACACACACACACACACAAACACACTCTACACACACACTACACACAGACACACACTTACACACACTATACACACACACTACACACACACACACACTATACACACACACACACACTCTACACACACACACACACACTCACTCACACACACACACACACTCTTTTCAGTGAATCTGTCTCAGTTTTCCAATCGTCTGACTCATTCAGGTATGATGTGGCCACTATTCACTTTCCAATCAAGTAAAGTTTGTGTGCTGGTGCAGCTGCATCACTATATCTCACGATCCTGCAGACACAAAGCACGGCTTTCACTTCTTCTGGCACAATGACATCATCATGTCAGCGATGCGTGTGTGCTGTATACGTGCACAAGGAAATACCATTGAAAGGAACTCGAGTGACTCGTCCTGAACCGCTCGCATCACTCCTGACAGCAGACTTCAACTGAAGAGACGTTCACTTTCAAACGTGTTCATGTTCAGATCCGTGCGTCACAACACACTGAAAACATTCAAAACAGCCCTGCAGCTGTGAGACAATTACAGTCATATCATATATGTATGGATATATAAGGACACAATATTAATGATCAGCTTCTGCATGTGTGCTGTGATGTGATTTAACGGCTGTTTTGTGGCATAATTGTGCGTTTGTGGATTTCAGCACAGCTACATTGAGCAACCTGCAAATAAAACACTATTAACATGATGCAGACAAAAGAATGAATGAATGTATTTCTAGAAACATCCTTCTGACTCTTAGAACTCCTTCCAAATGGTTTGTTCCCCCTAATAATGCACCTGAACAGTTATACAACTTATTTACTTCCAGATTTATAGGCCAAACAACACCTGCTTTGTGCTCCTATCAAAAATATCAGGCAACAATTTAGGAGGGAAAATAGGTCAGTCTGCTACAGTAATGTAGGTCAAAGCCGACCTCACCTGCAGTTTAAGGAAAAGCCCAAATGACCAACATCTCACTGACACCGGAAGCCCCGAGGAGGCACAAAACATCATTTAATCCCGACTGAAGACTTCATCTCCTCACAGCTTTATAAATGTCACACATGACGCGTCTCTGCTTATTGAGTTACAGAGCGATGGCCAAGCTTATGAGCATATGAGCTTGGAATTGTGGGGAATTAATGGATGTATCAAACAGGAGAGGAAAGTGTGACTGCAGATACCAGTTGCACGAGTTTGACCCACTTTTATGCATCCCGACTGTTCATTTGCCCCACAGAAAACACTTCTATTCCAGAGCCTTACATACACCACATGTTCATTTTTAATGAAATATAAATGCAGCGCTGTTCAGAGGACTCAAGCACACGAAGTGGATTGTGTTTACCACTAGAGCTTCTGATGCCAAGAATAATCATTTACATCAGTCACACTGCTAATATCTCAGCATGGGTGTCATTGATCCGAGAAAGTGCCGAATTTAATGATAAAGATGCATTTGTGTCAGTAAGTGAGACACGCACCTGCGGAAGGAAACATCTGTTCTCTATAGAAACTATAGCGATAGTCTATTAACCTAAACAATGAGGACCAGTTATTAGCCCGGCATCACTGAGTCTAGCATACCTATTGGTCACACAGAGTGTTAAGAACCAGAGGCGGATATAGACATTTTTTATGGGGTATCAAGGGGGTGGCATAAAGACTATTAAGGGTGAGTGTCTGGGTAACTCAGCGAGTATTGACGCTGACTATCACACCTGGAGCCCGTCTGACACCAACAATCATCCATGTGATTATCTAATCAGCCAATCATGTGGCAGCAGTGCATACAATCATGCAGATACGGGTCAGGAGCTTCAGTTAATGTTCACATCAACCATCAGAATGGGGAAAAATGTCATCTCGGTGATTTGGAGCGTGGCATGATTGTTGAAAGGTTTCCTTGCTGAGCAGCCTTTCAGGT
This sequence comes from Moxostoma hubbsi, assembly GCA_032164185.1. Taxonomy (NCBI): domain Eukaryota; kingdom Metazoa; phylum Chordata; class Actinopteri; order Cypriniformes; family Catostomidae; genus Moxostoma; species Moxostoma hubbsi. Next base: position 24,337,379 of record JAVLUX010000186.1, read on the forward strand.
GATGTCCATATAGGGGTCGTTTTGCTGTGGATCTAGATACTCGTCCACCTGTTTCCTCCAGCATCTTCACAAGGTCCTTTGCTGTTGTTCTGGGATTGATTTGCACTTTTCACACAAACTACGTTCATCTCTAGGAGACAGAATGCGTCTCCTTCCTGAGCGGTATGATGACTGTGTGGTCACATGATGGCGTCTCCTTCCTGAGCGGTATGATGACTGTGTGGTCACATGATGGCGTCTCCTTCCTGAGCGGTGTGATGGCTGTGTGGTCACATGATGGCGTCTCCTTCCTGAGCGGTGTGATGTCTGTGTGGTCACATGACGGCGTCTCCTTCCTGAGCGGTGTGATGTCTGTGTGGTCACATGACGGCGTCTCCTTCCTGAGCGGTGTGATGACTGTGTGGTCACATGACGGCGTCTCCTTCCTGAGCGGTGTGATGACTGTGTGGTCACATGACGGCGTCTCCTTCCTGAGCGGTATGATGACTGTGTGGTCACATGACGGCGTCTCCTTCCTGAGCGGTATGATGACTGTGTGGTCACATGACGGCGTCTCCTTCCTGAGCGGTATGATGACTGTGTGGTCACATGGCGGCGTCTCCTTCCTGAGCGGTATGATGACTGTGTGGTCACATGGCGGCGTCTCCTTCCTGAGCGGTATGATGACTGTGTGGTCACATGGCGGCGTCTCCTTCCTGAGCGGTGTGATGGCTGTGTGGTCACATGATGGCGTCTCCTTCCTGAGCGGTGTGATGACTGTGTGGTCACATGATGGCGTCTCCTTCCTGAGCGGTGTGATGACTGTGTGGTCACATGGTGGCGTCTCCTTCCTGAGCGGTATGATGGCTGTGTGGTCACATGGTGGCGTCTCCTTCCTGAGCGGTATGATGGCTGTGTGGTCACATGGTGGCGTCTCCTTCCTGAGCGGTATGATGGCTGTGTGGTCACATGGTGGCGTCTCCTTCCTGAGCGGTATGATGGCTGTGTGGTCACATGGTGGCGTCTCCTTCCTGAGCGGTGTGATGACTGTGTGGTCACATGACGGCGTCTCCTTCCTGAGCGGTGTGATGTCTGTGTGGTCACATGACGGCGTCTCCTTCCTGAGCGGTGTGATGACTGTGTGGTCACATGACGGCGTCTCCTTCCTGAGCGGTGTGATGACTGTGTGGTCACATGACGGCGTCTCCTTCCTGAGCGGTGTGATGACTGTGTGGTCACATGACGGCGTCTCCTTCCTGAGCGGTGTGATGACTGTGTGGTCACATGACGGCGTCTCCTTCCTGAGCGGTATGATGACTGTGTGGTCACATGACGGCGTCTCCTTCCTGAGCGGTATGATGACTGTGTGGTCACATGACGGCGTCTCCTTCCTGAGCGGTATGATGACTGTGTGGTCACATGGTGTTTATACTTGTGTACTATTGTTTGTACAGATGAATGTGGCACCTTCAGGTGTTTGGGAATTGCTCCCAAGGATGAACCGGAGTTGTGGAGGTCCACATTAGTTTTTCTGAGGTCTTTTGATGTTCCCATGATGTCAAGCAAAGAGACACTGAGTTTGAAGATCTTAAAATACATCCACAGGAACACATCCAATTCAGTACACCTCCTATCAGAAGCTAATTGGCTAAACTGTCATTTTCTGGAGTTTTCCAAGCTGCTTAAAGGCACAGTTAACTTAGTGTATGTAAACTTCTGGAATTGTGATTATAGTCAATTAAAAGTGACAATCGGTCTGTAAACAATTGTTGGAAAAATGACTCGTGTCGTACACAAAGTAGATGTCCTAAACGACTCGCCAAAATTAGTTATCAGTGGTGTATGTAAACTTCTGACTTCAGCTGTATATTTATATTTATATATATTTATAAGTCAATCTCTATGGCTATTCTGTCATTATTGATCCATTCTTATAATTTCAGCTGATAGGACACATCCAGAATATGATTATCATGCAAGTTTTATCTCTCGTTCCACACTCTCCACTACAGCTCATTCTTTATTATATGACGAAAGAGAAACATTAAAGAATGATGGCAAAAAAGGAATTTTATTCTGAGTGTTAATACACAAATATACATGAAAGAATTTTGTTTTCCTTCACTTCTGAAATGCTGTTCATTGGCTTTAATACATTCAGTTCCTTTGACACGCACACACATATGACACAACATTGGATATTCTAGGAAAAAGGATTAACAGGTGTTCATTTAGAGTGCAACCGGCTCTAGATAGGCTAGTCTGTTTTCGGGAGGATATATTAAATGATTCGTTACCATCTTATTTTGATCCTTTAGACTTCCCTGAGTGGTTCATTTGAGACAAAAGCACCCCGTCAAAAAACAAACAAAATCAACACAACATACAACACATATGATCATATAAATGTAATCCAATTACAAGCAACAACAATAAACAAGTAGGACTACATCAGTTCATCAGGGTTACTACTATTAATGAGTCAGAGACACAAACGACTGAAATAAAACAAAAACCAAATGAGCTGAAAATCCTACAGACGTGCCGTCCTTAACTTCACAATATCAGTGCAGCGGGGTCTCTCAGCTCATTACAAAGCAGCGCAGAGGTGACGGAGCTCTCTGAAGCTATTACATGATATTTCACAGAATCCTGGATACGTGCCAGCCAACCACAACAGTTAGTGCCAATCTTCCTCAGGACAATACCCCCCCAATCCCAATTCCCAATCCTCAGGCACAATGTTCTCCTCAAGATGAGACCCCAATGAGATATTCTAGATGATATCTGGACATTGTTGAGTCTGAGATTTACTGATACAGCTGTACATCACACTTTACACAACACTGAGGCAGTCCAGACATGACTGACACCTTTACTTCACCTCTCTTCGCATCACCACTGCATTCAAACATTAAGCTTACATTAAGTGTTACGCAGACATTAAGGAGGAATGTAGTGAAGAGAATGGACCGTATTCACAGCAGTGCCATCTTTAATTTTTGACGAGAATGAAAACGAGATTATGAGGAATAGACGTACAGTCTCTTTAAAGTGTTTTGGATCATTCCACTGATGAATCATTGACAAAAATGTCTCATTGGTGTTAAAGGACTGAAAGGTATATTTAGTGTAATTAAGTGCGCGTCCAGCTACACTATCAGTACTGGGTCCCTTCTGCCTTGGTATGGTCCACTCGATTTAAGATGTGCAGTAAAAACTCCGAGACGCCTTCATCATTCAGTCATCAGGTATGGGAGTGTTGCAGTTACCGTGGTAGATATGGACCAGTCCCTCACAATGGTAGTAGAGCTGGAATACGTCACCGTACCCATGTTCCCTCCACCAGGTACAGAGCTGTCGGTTCCAGCCGCAGGCCAGCGGGTAAAACAGTTCCCCGTGCTCCATCCCGATCATGGTGAAGAAATCCTGATCGCCCAGGTGCCCTCGGAAGTGGTACTTCTCCGCAAGTCGGGCCACTCGCTCGGGCTCCAGCAGCTGATTGTATAAGGTGGAGCGACGCATGGCATCAAGATCCAGCAGCATTACTCCACTGTTATAGCCGGGCAAACCATCCGGTGGTGGGTCTCCTACACGGGACTTAGGATTTTCTTTGCGGTACTGCCAGAACGTATGCCTATAACACAGAGAAGAAACAAATCAGAGAAGAATGACAGAAATTTGAGGAACTAATTTTAACCCCAAATTCTTAACCCCAAGTCAGTACCACATGAACGATGCCATTCTGTGTACTTGTGGGACAATAAAACAGGTGAATCCCATAGACGTACAGTGAAGGGGAGGCTTGAGTCAGATCTACAAAGCAGAATATCACAGAGACTTGAAGACTCTTTTAACAGTAAACAAACACCTACAAACCTCCCAGAACCCCCTAGAACTGTGATTATGGCATGGTCAACATTCTCACATTCACATTTCCTTGAGATTTCTAGTGTTATTACTGCGTTACTTGTCCAAATATGTCCATGTTTTTGTCCTCAAGCTAAACCATTTCTGCTAATAAAGCCGTTTATATCCAAAAAAATCATAACAGTGGATATTGTGCCATTTCAAGAAATTAAGAGACTAGTTTGTTGAAGAATAGTGCAGGTATGGACAAAACAGAAGAGATAATAAATCAAGGCCACATCTATATTAATATGTTTTCGTTTGAAAATGCATCTTTTTCTGCACTTTTGTCCGTCCGTCCACACTGAGACGGTGCTTTTAACAGTGAGGACAGGGAAGATGGAGATATCTGAAAACAATGACATATTTGTTGTGTCACAGTCATGTGATCCATACAACCCAAAACAACCAAGATGGCGGTCCATGTTGTAGCGGTGTTATTGCACCTGTTATTCCCGTTGAGAGTTGTTAAAGATAAATGTCTGTACAACCTTCACAATGCATTCCTTCATATTCCACACAAAGTTACCTGGAGCACAATTGTGTTTCAGACCGTACATTAATAAAAGCACAAATGTGTGTTCCAGTGAGACACTTCCAATGCAAGTCAGTGGGGTTTAATCTGTGTGTGTGTGTGTGTGTTTGTGTGTGTGTGTGACACTTCCAATGCAAGTCAGTGGGGTTTAATCTGTGTGTGTGTGTGTGTGTGTGTGTGTGTGTGTGTGTGACACTTCCAATGCAAGTCAGCGGGGTTTAATCTGTGTGTGTGTGTGTGTGTGTGACACTTCCAATGCAAGTCAATGGGGTTTAATCTCTGGAGGTTTAAAGTCAGAAATGTGAATCTTATAATTGAATAAAAACTTATATTGATACTTCTGTTAAATCTTGTGCATTATTTGAGCTGTAAAGTTGTTTATATTGTCATTTTGGGGTTTACGGTGTTACATCGTCATGGCAACGGAGTTGTAAAATTGTCTATAAGTGATTTAATGACAGTAAAAGCATGTTCACACACATATCGTTCATGTCTTGTGTCTATACTTTTGAAACAGTATTTTAATGTGTACAGATTAAACCCCATTGACTTGCATTGGAAGTGTCACACACACACACACACACACACACACACACACACACAGATTAAACCCCATTGACTTGCATTAGAAGTGTCTCACTGGAACACACATTTAAAGAAAAGGAGGAACGAGTCGAAATTTATTTTTGTGGTAATCAACATTGTCATAAATACTGTTGATTGAGATTAGCTAGTATTGAACCCCAGAATATTATTATATTATATTATAATAGTTCATGATACCTAATACATTAATTAATGTTATTGTAAAGAGTTACCATAAAATCTCTTTTTTCTTTTCAGTTTTCTCAGCTGAACTAAAACAGAGCCAGAATCATCAGTTCTCCTCTAGTGATGATCAGTGACACTGTTATAATGGTTTAAACGGCATCTAATTACTAAAATCTCTCCTCTGGCGAAATGAAGGCAAGTCAGACTGGAAACTGGAAAATGACATCCTTGTGAGATAATAAAGTGACTGGAATCTATGCTTAAGGTGAACTCATCTTATCGACTGTGGCGTGCAGTAAATCCTGACATTCTCTGGCATGTTTTTGGAGTGAACTGTAACCTTGAGCTGATCCCGATATATCAAGCGCTGCACACCAGCTGGTGAAGTCCATAACACACTGCAATATGAAGGTTATTCAAAGTAGCTTTGAAGTCAATGCCTCCTGCAGAACAATCCTCTGCGGCTTTCCAGAAGTTCAGAGATGCCCTCCTCATCTCTTTCTCTCAAACAGAACCTCAAACTGGAGGAAACAACAAAGAGCTTTCTGAAGCTGCTGCCCCTCGACTGTTCACTTGACAGATGAAGAAAAGAACTGGAGAGAATGACACAAACATGAAGCTTTTATCTTTCTCCTAGAGATTCTGATTCAGAGGAGCATCTCAGAGGGACAGATTGCTGGAGTGAACAGGAGCACACAGGTAAACATGCAGAAAACCACACCTGTCTGGATCTCAGAGGGTTGAGTAATGATCGGTGCTGCAATGAAAGAGGTTGGACTGCTTTCTGCTTCTCTAAGAAGTCTCATGAAAGAAACTTCACATTAGAACTCAAACTTCCATTCTTTTTTTATTAAAAGTTTGTGCAGCGTACTTTCTCCTGATTTGTTTATTAAAATGCAGAGAGTAAATGTAAATGATGACATCCCTTCAATCCAATCACTAAAAAAGAAAAATTAGAAAAATAGCACAAGAAGAACAAGAATGATCAAAAACAAGAGTGTCTGACAGCACTAGGGCTGGGCATCGAGTTCGATACTTTTTAGGCACCGACCGAGTTGCCTCTATACAATCGAGTATCAAAAAATGTCTTGTCGTTCGTACCAAATATCGATACCTAAGGGGTTAATCTCGTCAACGTCAGTGATAAGCATGTAGCATGCTAGATGTGCCCAAATCTAAAAGTGCCAGTGATTGGCTGTGTTTAGGCATCAAGGAAAAACACAAGTTTACGCCGGTTACGCCCAGAGACACGGATAACACATGAGGCTGTAGTGTGTAGCCGTCCCAACCCCCATACATGTGAAAGATGTGGAAAAGATCAAAAGTGTGGCTACATTTCCCCAGGCTCGATGCCAACAGCGCGCAATGCAATATTTGTGACAAGATAATTGCTGCCAAGACCAGCAACACGACAAATCTGATGAAGCGCTTGACAGTGCACGGAATAAACTTAGAGCAGAAAGTTTCTCCATCTTCGACAGCAAGAAGACCGAACCGGTGCAGTCATCCTCTCAGCGTCCTCCTGCCACAGAACTTCCTTCAACATGCCCACCACGCGAGTCCTCCTCCAACACGCCCACAACACGAGTCCTCCTCCAACACGCCCACCACGCGGGTCCTCCTCCAACACGCCCACCACGCGAGTCCTCCTCCAACACGCCCACCACGCGAGTCCTCCTCCAACATGCCCACCATGCGAGTCCTCCTCCAACATGCCCACCATGCGAGTCCTCCTCCAACACGCCCACCACACCAGTCCTCCTCCAACATGCCCACCACGCGAGTCCTCCTCCAACACGCCCACCACACGAGTCCTCCTCCAACACGCCCACCACGCGAGTCCTCCAACATGCCCACCATGCGAGTCCTCCTCCAACACGCCCACCACGCGGGTCCTCCTCCAACATGCCCACCACGCGTTTAACCTATCTTGTTAAACAGTCCTCAGGTTTGGCTGAATTAGCTGAATTAACAGTTTAGCTTCCTTGTTTGTTGTTTTCCTCTTCACAGTAATGTTATAGCCTCTGCCCCTGCCACCCCTGGCATGAAAAAAAAATGTAATGTTTGTAATCTTGTTAAAGCAGATTTCAGAAAATGGGTATCGGAAAAAGTATAGTTTAGGAACCGTTATCGAAGTCATGGTATCGTATCTAAATGTTTTGAATGATACCCAGCCCTAGACAGCAGTGACGGGTTAAGATGGATGCCTCACTGCATGCCCACACTGGAAGAGAGAGTGGCACTAAAGGTTACTCCCATTATTATCAATCGCGCTGGCAGTGTGCTTTTTATATTCATTTTCATTACTGGCTTATACACCATAATTATTCTCCCTCCCCAGAGCAGCATTATTTATCATTATATGGGACTTCATAACACATGTCAAATGAGTAAAGTGTTTGACATGTTTCTTTTACTGGCATATAAAATAGCTATTTGTAAAAAAGTGGGCAAATGCCTGTTAGGCCTTTGTGTGTTAGAATATTCATGAGCATTGCAGCATTTAAGATGTAAGGGCATGACTGAGACACTCTGGATGAGGATGTGTGCACACCCTAATCACTGAAGATCCCAATTACAGCAGAGCTATTACAGGACACATTTAGTGAAATCAGGGTCTGTTTTAGAGGAGAAACAGCGGGTGACACCACACAAATGCGCATCAGCAGTGTGGGCTGTACAGCTAGCACAGTAAAATGAGAAAATAAATGCTTTAATAGACAGTTTTAAAGCGCTGAATCAACAACACATTTCAAGACAATCACTGTCAGACGTTAAATCCTCTGCTGTGAGTAATGTTCCCATATTTGTGAGGTGTTTAGAGAGACTAAAATCTTTTGCTGAAACTATCTTACACTGCATAAATAAATAATTGCAGCAAAATGTGTTTAAACTGCTTGATGTCGTGAGCTAGATGTGTTATCTTGCAGTTCTGCACTTTTGAATACAAAGTGAGGATCGCTCTGAGACTCCCAAGCTCTGTTTATATTGAAGTGCAACATTCAGGATGTGCATAAGCGGTTTTGTGCCACTCTGTATTGAAGCCTAGAAATGTGTTAAAACATGCTAGAAACACCTAGCAACATGCTAAAACATGCAACGACATGCTAGCACCACCTAGTTACGTGATAAAATGCTTACAATGCTTAGCAACATACTAGTAACACCTAGTTTCATGCTAAACATGCTAGCAATGCCTAGCTACCTGTTAAAAATACTAACACAGGAGGTCTGGGTAGCTCAGTGAGCTCAACGCTGACTACCACCCCTGGAGAATCCACGGCATGCTGAGTGACTCCAGTCAGGTCTTCTAAGCAACCAAATTGGCCCGGTTGCTAGGGAGGGTAGAGTCACATGGGGTAACCACCTTGCGGTCGCTATAATGTGGTTTGGATGGATGGATGCCATGACGAATAGATTAGATTCAACTTTATTGTCATTGTGCAAAATACAAGTACAGAGCCAATGAAATGCACTTAGCATCTAACGAGAAGTGGAAATAGCAATATGTAAATATAAAATATGTGAGTATATACAATATGTTTTTTTTTTAGTGCAAAGTTATGATGTAGAGAAGCAGAGACCAGCTCAATGGAAATGTCTATGTATACAGTACAGGGTTCAATTGAAGAAGCATAAAACTGAAGGTGCATTGTACAGAATGAGGTATAAATATGTAAATATATTTATATGGCCGGTGAACATAACATTTCAAGCAGCATCAGGTGGTAGATGTTATGTGCAAGGGAATGTGCGAAAAAAAGAAAAAAGAAGAAAAAAAAAAATATATATATATATATATATATATATATATATATACTCCTATAGCGTCTCCCAGATGGGAGAGGAGTAAACAGACCGTGGTTGGGGTGAGAGGTGTCTTTGATAATGCTTCTCAGCCTCCTTAGGCATCGTTTATTGTGAATGTCTTTGATGGAGGGTAGCTGGACACCAGTGATGTATCGGCAGTTTTCACCACCCGCTGGAGTGCCTTCTGGTCTGAGACAGTGCAGTTGCCGTGCCACACTGTGATGCAGTTTGTTAAGATACTTTTAATAGTGCAGCGGTAAAAGTTCAGCAGGAAGTGGGGGGCAGGTGAGCTTTCCTTAGCATCCTAAGGAAGTAAAGGCACTGTTGTGGAGGTGTTGTAGGTCTAGGAAAGATCCTCAGAGATATGGACACCCAGGAACTTGAAGCTTGTCACACGCTCCACTTCGTCTCCATCAGTGTAGATGGGAGTGTCCCTTCCTAGTCTTCCGGTAGTCCACAATCAGCTCCCTGTTCTTCTGGGTGTTGTGTGTGAGATTGTGGTTGGCACACCACACTGCCAGGTCCTGTATCTCTTACCTGTAGGCTGTCTCATCGTCGCCGCTGATCAGGCCTACCACCATGGTGTCATCTACAAACTTGTGTTCTCTGTCTTTCCTCCTGAAGTCTTGACACAACCATGTTCTGTTATTCACTGCAATGCATCTGTTTTGGCTCATTTTAGCATTCAAATGTGCATTTTTATCTTAAAGGACAGCTAGCACAGCCTTAGTGGGCTGAGAAAGCAGAATGGCACAAACTACTTCTCCCTGGCTCCATTAACTCCAGAGGAATGTCAGATGGCACCTTCATATTTCATGTCCAGTTTTAGTGTCTTCTTTGCGAGTGTCTGTCTGAGAGGATGTACGTGCTCTACAGCACACGATAAACAGCTGGACGGCTTTTCAATTCAACATGTAATATCTCTTACTAAGTGTTAGGATAACAGAGAGCCAACAAAACAAGCTGCTGAAACCAGCCTGAGCCGGACTGCTGATCTTAGCAAGTTTGAGCTGGTCTCATAGCCTGAGCATCTGGCACAAATTCAATCATCTATTTGATAATTTCATCATTATGCATTTTGTGTGCCTGTTTTACCGTCCTACAGCAGGTGAAAATGGCAAGTGAAATCTGTTAGTAATGGGTCTGGAGTACAAACACTGAAGGACTACTATCACACTGAAGTCCTCACATCAAAGTATGAGTAATAGTAACAGCTTACTTAGTAGCCTTGACAACCACCACTAATGAGGTCATGACCTCCATTGGCTCTCAACAGCCAACACCAACAGGTCCAATGGGTTTTTATACATGAACTAGGTAAACCAACACATTTACTTCAAATGATGTCATCTGAGTTTCAAACTGTCTTTCTGTACAATATTTCAATAGTAAAAATGATCATCTGCATTTCAGGGAAGAGCCTAGGAAATGACAGCATCATGATTGGTTTGTTATGTCACGAACCAAAACAAAATAATTGCTGTAGGGTTTTGAACTGATGCATCTCCACACTCTATACTCGTGTATTTATCGCCTGCTCCTTTATTAAAATCATGATCAATGCAAATGGATGTGCTTCCTGGGACACTGAAACATACAGTGAAAAGGAGGGAAGACAAAGAGATAGGGAAAGAAATGAAAATAAACAGCTTTTAATGCATTCAGTGAAATGGAATGAGGGACTTTGACAAAAGCACTGTGGAGAGGCAGCGATGTATATTGATATTCAGATTTATATTCCACAACAGATGTTTATTATATTTCTCTGTTGACCTCGACTGATAAACACTCATTTTAAGACAAAATCCATCCTCTCGACCGATCGCGGCGGACTACTACCCAACATTCCCCGCTGCTGATCCTCTCGACCGATCGCGGCGGACTACTACCCGACATTCCCCGCTGCTGATCCTCTCGACCGATCGCGGCGGACTACTACCCGACATTCCCCGCTGCTGATCCTCTCGACCGATCGCGGCGGACTACTACCCGACATTCCCCGCTGCTGATCCTCTCGACCGATCGCGGCGGACTACTACCCGACATTCCCCGCTGCTGATCCTCTCGACCGATCGCGGCAGACTACTACCCGACATTCCCCGCTGCTGATCCTCTCGACCGATCGCGGCGGACTACTACCCGACATTCCCCGCTGCTGATCCTCTCGACCGATCGCAGCGGACTACTACCCGACATTCCCCGCTGCTGATCCTCTCGACCGATCGCAGCGGACTACTACCCGACATTCCCCGCTGCTGATCCTCTCGACCGATCGCAGCGGACTACTACCCAACATGCACCACTGCTGATCCTCTCGACCAATCGCAGCGGACTACTACCCAACATGCACCACTGCTGATCCTCTCGACCGATCACAGCGGACTACTACCCAACATTCCCCGCTGCTGATCCTCTCGTCCGATCGCGGCGGACAACTACCCAACATGCACCGCTGCTGATCCTCTCGACCAATCACGGCGGACTACTACCCAACATGCACCGCTGCTGATCCTCTCGACCGATCGCAGCGGACACTACCCAACATGCACCGCTGCTGATCCTCTCGACCGATCGCGGCGGACAACTACCCAACATGCACCGCTGCTGATCCTCTCGACCAATCACGGCGGACTACTACCCAACATGCACCGCTGCTGATCCTCTCGACCGATCGCAGCGGACACTACCCAACATGCACCGCTGCTGATCCTCTCGACCGATCACGGCGGACTACTACCCAATATGCACCGCTGCTGATCCTCTCGACCGATCACGGCGGACTACTACCCAACATGCACCGCTGCTGATCCTCTCGACCGATCACGGCGGACTACTACCCAACATGCACCGCTGCTGATCCTCTCGACCGATCGCGGCGGACTACTACCCAACATTCCCCGCTGCTGATCCTCTCGACCGATCGCGGCGGACTACTACCCGACATGCACCGCTGCTGATCCTCTCGACCGATCGCGGCGGACTACTACCCGACATTCCCCGCTGCTGATCCTCTCGACCGATCGCGGCGGACTACTACCCGACATTCCCCGCTGCTGATCCTCTCGACCGATCGCAGCGGACTACTACCCGACATTCCCCGCTGCTGATCCTCTCGACCGATCGCAGCGGACTACTACCCGACATTCCCCGCTGCTGATCCTCTCGACCGATCGCAGCGGACTACTACCCAACATGCACCACTGCTGATCCTCTCGACCAATCGCAGCGGACTACTTCCCAACATGCACCACTGCTGATCCTCTCGACCAATCACAGCGGACTACTACCCAACATTCCCCGCTGCTGATCCTCTCGTCCGATCGCGGCGGACAACTACCCAACATGCACCGCTGCTGATCCTCTCGACCAATCACGGCGGACTACTACCCAACATGCACCGCTGCTGATCCTCTCGACCGATCGCAGCGGACACTACCCAACATGCACCGCTGCTGATCCTCTCGACCGATCGCGGCGGACAACTACCCAACATGCACCGCTGCTGATCCTCTCGACCAATCACGGCGGACTACTACCCAACATGCACCGCTGCTGATCCTCTCGACCGATCGCAGCGGACACTACCCAACATGCACCGCTGCTGATCCTCTCGACCGATCACGGCGGACTACTACCCAACATGCACCGCTGCTGATCCTCTCGACCGATCACGGCGGACTACTACCCAACATGCACCGCTGCTGATCCTCTCGACCGATCGCAGCGGACACTACCCAACATGCACCGCTGCTGATCCTCTCGACCGATCGCAGCAGACACTACCCAACATGCACCGCTGCTGATCCTCTCGACCGATCGCAGCGGACTACTACCCAACATTCCCCGCTGCTGATCCTCTCGACCAATCACAGCGGACTACTACCCAACATTCACTGCTGCTGCTGATCCTCTCGACCAATCACAGCGGAGTACTACCCAACATTCACTGCTGCTGATCCTCTCGACCGATCATTGTTTTGGTGGATGCTATGTCATTATGTAGTGTGTGCGTGAGCAACAGGCTGCAGTTCACTGAACGGCCACAGGTGTCACTAATAACAAGCCTTTCTGAATCTTACATACCGCACCTTTAAGTTACCTTTCTACTGCTCTTCGTCCATCATTGAGTCTGTGTCATCAGCCTGAAGGCAGCCGAGCCCCTGAGTGAATTATGTCAAACAGCAGCTCTTACAATGAAAGAACAATTTGTTCTGAACTCTCTCAGACCCTGTCAAGTACTTGTGTTGTGCAGAACACTGAAGGTGCCTGTGTACCAAAAAACTGCTTCAGAAACAAAACAATTCTGCACTGTCGTCTGCTGGATGTCAAATGTAGAGATGGAGCTCTATTTTTCCAGAAAGACAGTTCACTAAAAGGTACACTAGCATACAGATGACCTCAAAGCAAACACACATGGACTAAAACTGCAAAAAGAGAGAGTTTTATGAATGTTCATGCATCACTTTTCCATAGGTGACCAGATCTTGTATGCTCCAAAATAGACAAAAACACTATAAAGGCATAAGAGAAGACATCAATACAACTTAAGCATTATATTAAAAGTCTTCTGAGGCTATACGATAGCTTTGTGTGTGGAGAGATATTAAATTATTAATCCAGTTTGAATATGTGGAATAATGAATTAGATTTGAGAGCTCCAGGGCAGAGGAAGATATCAGTAAATAATGATTTGAAGCTTGACAGACGTGATTAATGTATGGAAAAGAGCCGCATGAAGATTCTTCTGAATAATAAAAACATGTTTGAAACAACAAGTGGGTGAATAAGTAATGACAAAACATTTATTTTTGGATGATTTATCGCTTTAGAGACAAGACTCAAACAAAAATCCAATGCAAAAGCTGTTTTTATTCTAAAACAACAAACTTTGATAATAAAAGTGGCTGGAAACTCCACAGAGAACATGAACAGAATCTGGAAGAGGATCTTATGCGACGACACTCTGAAATATATTATACAGTGCTCGGAGACGCCACTGAACTGAAATGTCTCATCAAGGATTTTATTGAGGTCACGGGAACTCTGAGCTCTGGTGTCAGACTGGGACAACTGTGTGATATGTGCCATGTCATTATTTCCACAATAACATTGTTTGAACACATACAGTACGACTCATATCTGTATTATTCATGATGCAGGGGGGTTGATATCTGCAGATGTACAAGAGGAAGAGATGATCGTTCTCTCATCATTTACTCACCCTTATGGCCAACTCATAAGACTTTCTGCTACGGACACAAATGAGGATATTTTGATTTATATATACAGTGCATTCACAAAGTATTCATACCTCTTATTGTTTTCACATTCTGCTATGTTGCAGTCTTGAGCTAAAATACTTTAAAAAATGTAACATCAATCTACACTTAATGAGGATTTTCTGTAAAGCTGCTTTGAAATGATGCATGCTGTGACAAGTGCTATACAAATAAAAATGACGTGACTTTTATAATTATTTATGAGTCGTTATAACATACTATAAGGTGTATTATGAGACTTTATTAATGCGTTATAAATATGGGCTTCATAGAAAGTGTTCCCAATGTTTCTATTTGGTTTGTCATCAACAGAGTAAAGAACAGAAAGGGCATTAAAAGCAACATTATTCAGTGGCATATCCGTGGATCTCGTCTTTGGACCAGAACGAGTTAAACACTCTTAACACACACTGAAAAACTCTCTGTGCTAATAACTTCTCTACTATACTACTCGATCTTATTTAGCTATATTTTCTACTCATGCGAGTGATTTACTTGAATCATGATCGTTCAGAAGAAGATCACGATGCATCCGAATATCTGATGCCACCCCTGCACTTCTGAAGGCATGGATTAAACCACTGGAGTGGCATGGATTAAACCACTGGAGTGGCATGGATTAAACCACTGGAGTGGCATGGATTAAACCACTGAAGTCGCATGGATTAAACCACTGGAGTGGCATGGATTAAACCACTGGAGTCGCATGGATTAAACCACTGGAGTCACATGGATTAAACCACTGGAGTGGCATGGATTAAACCACTGGAGTGGCATGGATTAAACCACTGGAGTGGCATGGATTAAACCACTGGAGTCGCATGGATTAAACCACTGGA